>JAPFBL010000154.1:600000-765000 GCA_026182355.1 Hermatobates lingyangjiaoensis
TTCTGGGTAACAACACTGGCATCACTGACTGATTATTAAAATGTTAACGTATGGCAAACGCCAATTTTACATGAATACAGTTTTTTTTGGAATAAGTTACAGTGAAATTTTTAATGTACGATTAATTTTTTAAATATCCTCTGAAGTTATTTGTTATTCCAAATATTTTAATCTTAATATATCCTTATCAATTTTTTATATCATTTATGGCTTATAAAATTTTGTGGGAGATTAACTTTTATTAATTTTTTTTTATACTAAAATAAAATGTGCCTTTATTCTGCTACGCTCTAAATTAAAGAAGAAAAGAAAAGGCTTTTTATATGAACTCTGCATTTTACTTGTTTAAAACAACTCTTTTGATAGCAAGTGAAATCGGGAAATTTTAAAAAATTCTTTATTTATTAATTTTATTTTATTTATGGTCATGATTTAATTAATGGTATGTTTTGTTTTATTTTTATAATACCGGACATCGTTAGTATCTTTTTAATTTATTACTGACATTTGGTCGGATAGAAATCCCATTTAAACTACTTGACTTCGTAAACCGTTATTTATTTAAGGCTCTTTGGATTTCCTTCTAAATGCTTAATGTGATATATATATTTGAATTTCTTTTAGCGATTGTAGTCAATTCCACGAAACAATTCTCTATAAAATATAATCTCAGACTGGTAGCTTAGTTGTATCAATGTAAGTTGGATAGAACATTGTTCAATTTTGTAAAAATTACACTAGTTTGTAGAGCTATACTTCTTTTCTAAGTTCTATATTACTCTTGCATACTTAATCAACTTAACTAAAATACCAATTTTTTTTACGATTTTAGAATTTTAAATTAATTTGTTTAAAAAAATAAACTCAGGTTTAGATTTATATTTAACTTAAAATGTTCGATTAAATTATAGGGAAAACATGTTTGGAGACAATAAAATATATGTTTCTTTAGTGTTTTTTTCGCATATTTCTTTATTAGTGTGTAATTTTTTTTTAGTTAAGATTAAAGTTTATATTAATAGTTTTCATCAACTGTGCCGCGCTGTACTAGTAGTGCGTTGTAACTGATTGTCGGCAGTGCTAGGGGAAGTTATTACATTTCACTTATTTGTCATTACTGTAAATACATTACTGATTATCTCCTATGTACAATGATGTAGCAACTATTCTTACCGCCCGGAGTGGTCGTAAGATCCCCCCCCCCCGCCCCCTAGATTTTCATCGAATTACTATTAAATCAAGGATCCAATTTTAGACTGTTGTTATTAGTCGCAGACTTTCATCTTATTACAGTAGTCGTATACATATACAGTCGTCATGAGAAAAAAAAAACAACAGATTTTTCAAAACCAAAACATATAATTCAAATCATAAAAAAAAAATGTTATATTAAATTAACTGGTTAAGGAAATAAATATAATAAACTTTCAACTCTTTTAAAAAAAAAAACTAGTTTTGGGAAAATTGTAAATAATTTTTTTTTAATTTAGGAATATTACAGTTGAATAATCCCTTTACAAACAGTATTACAAACATAAAGTATAAAAATAATTATGATATTCAATATTCATGTTGGTATAAAATTTTAGATTTCCTGTGTCAGCTTTTATTTTTTTTTACCGCCGCCCCCGGGAACGTGCCCCCCCCCCCCCTTGCTACGCCACTGATTATCTGCAAATAATATCTCCTGTGGAGTGTTAGAATAATACTCTTACAAGGCACTAGACAGAGGCCAGCTTAGCTCAGTAGTTAACGTACTCGTCTCTGGGCTGGTAGTCCGGGGTTCGATCCCCAACTGGCCCTCGATTTATTCACGCAGGAGATGAATAAATCTGAGTCGTCGGTCCTCGGAGAGGACGTTAAGCCGTCGGTCCCGAGCCTGTACGATGTCAGGAATTCGTTAAAGAACCCTACTCGAAATGCAATTGAGTTAGGAAAAATTTAGGACTCCCAATGTAAAATTACGGATCAAACAAAAAACTGGTAAACGGCTGACGTTATCACCCGCTAGGGGATCGGTTTAAACAATAAAAAAAAAAGCACTAGATGCTAGCTAAGTGATTTGAGATTGAAAAATGAGTGACGCATGCGCGCTACAAGAGTCAAAGACACCATTATGGTTAGGGAGATGACTGTAGTAGCCATGGTGATCATTAATTTATAACAATATTGTTTTAGAAATCCGTTATACCTCGTGTATCGTTGTTATAGGTGTCTGACCGGTTTCGCTCGTAGAAGTCCTACTTGACTACAATGAAGTAAGGATAAACTTACTGTTATTTAACAATAAGTAAAAAAGTAACTTACGAAACTGGTCGGACGACTACAACAACGATTACACTGGCCAACACCAAAAAGTGTTTGTCATGCTAACCTAAGATATTTTAACAGTTTTTGACTAATTTAGGAGTGCTGATTTCAGGACTCGTTGTTTCTCTATTAGGTCTAGTTTTTCTGCTATCTCTTTCCGTAGGAAGGCGATAGCTATAATAAAAGACAGGCAAATGGAAGAAAAAATTTAGTGTGGCCTACACTCAACTGTACTATAAGTAATCATAATATCATACGTCTTGGGTATATAATGTATAATGTTCTATTTAAGTACCATATAAATGTTTAAATGGGAGATGTTAGTTAGTCTATCATTACTGTAGGTAGAACACATAATGATTGATTCACTTATCAATATATATGCTTACTTTTGTATGTCACACCACTGATGCATATAATATCATTAGCATAGCTACAGCAGTAATAACATTTTTGTAAAGCGAAATGGTAGATTTCGTGTTACGAAATAATCTCTTACAGGAGAAGATGACATTTGTTCCAGTAGCCAGTGGATGTATTACATACTGTACCGGACCTATTTTTTTTTTAAATGGGAAAATTTGTCTGGTCAGGTAAAGTACGTAAGACATCCACTGGCTAACAAAAGTCATGTTCTCCTGTAAGAGATTATTTCGTAACACGAAATCTACCTTTTCGCTTTTCATTAATGTTATTACTGCTATAGACACGCTAATGATATTATATGCATCAGTGGTGCGCTCTCACAAGCTTTGAGATTGAATTATAAGTCAAAATTTTTACATTTTATTGAAAAAAAAAACTTCCCGTTGTTTTAAAAATCTGAATATACTTTTTGTTTATTGCATTTGTAACCTCAAAGATAATGCCAAAATTTCAAAACCCTAGAATTAGCAGTTTAGGAAAAACAAATGTTTTCTGAAAACAGGTTTTTGGTAAAAAAAAAATTGACTTTCCTGTTATGCATAATTCTTCCCAAACAATAAGAATCATCTACACTATAGGGCCCATTTTCGTGTAAAATATCAACTTGATCCATCAAAGATTCTGGACCGTAGCATGGTAACGAGCAATGCTAACATACTCACCATACACACATAGACATCATCGAAAAAACTTCATAAAACGACTTCTGGGACCTCAAAACATGTAATTCCGTCAAAATCTCGAGATAGAATTTTTTCACGATCACTATACTTTACTTATAGTAAAGTAACAATATTTTTATTTAACTTTAAGACATATTTTTTAATCACACTAAAATATTTGCAATAGATTTGGATTTCAATGTATATTTCCTGTAAATATAGCAAAACACATTTGGTTTGTTTAAGGAATGTCTCCCAGGAGTGCATATAGCCATGTTTAATTTTTACTCCAAAAATCTGCAACGCATTCAATAGCTTTAAGGTTTGTGACGTCATAATCATTTAACATAGATCACAATTATAACTTACAGTTGTAATAATGACGCTAGAATGTGTTTAGAATACGCCTAATTTTAAAGGTAATAAAAGGTATTAAATAGCAAATATCCCAATAACTTGACCTGATGAGAAAAATTGAGTATGTTTTTCAGAATTAGCACCCCTAATTTAAGCTAAATCAGCTAGAAACCTTGAGCACCAAAAAATGTATTGACCAGTGTTATCAAAGTATTGTCTGTAACAATATTACTTATCTCTGAGGTACAAGCAATATGCATATATTTAACATTAATTCATTATGTTAATATCAGTTTTAATGTTTTAAGAAGATATTAAAGTTCTTTTTCTTTTTTGTTTTTTTTTTACCCAATATCTCTTGACAAGAATGACTATGTTTGTATAGACTGCACCGTTTAAATTGTGACTTGGGTGCTTTGGAGTTTTTGATGATGAACTTTTCAAAAATAAAAAAATAATGTTTATGCTGTGTAATATATTCTTTTTTTCTTATAGAGCCCTGACTGAGTTTAATTCATAAGCATACAAGTTGTTATATAATTAGATGTATAAGCCTTTGGATTTATTTTAAAATATTACATAAGTACAATTTTTATTAATTTAACTTATTAATTATTCTTACTTATTATTGTGATTTGTCCATGTATGAGCCGTACTTTTATATTTTTGAAAATATTGAACTTAAATATATAATGGATGTTACTTTTTATGTTTAATTCATAAGCATACAAGTTGTTATATAATTAGACTAGCAAACGTACCCGTCTTTGACGGATCAAAAATTCTATTATACTTGGTATTCCAAAATATCAATTATAGTATTATACTAATACTACAATTAGAAGTTATAGAATAGTAGAAAATACCATTATTAGTACAGTGCTAAAAAAAAGCCTCTGTATACAAAGATTAGATTTTAAGTTAGACATACACAAATCTACAATCAATGTTTCAGCTTTATATGTCTTATGGTAGCAATATTTTGTGGACAAACCGACAGACAGAAATTATTCTAAGGGTACATGTGGCTACTCTGAAGTATGAAACGTAAAGAAAACTTGAAATGAGTTAGTTCTAATTAACGTGCTCCCAGTCAAAAGCTAGCACGCAAGCCACTGGGCTACTCTGGTTCCATACCTTACTTTATTACCAGTGTTTATATTACGCAAATATTAAATTAAAAAAAAAATATTTTTGTTGTGTTTATTTATAATACATTTGCACTACTGTCATCGGCGAGCAAGCAAGCTACTGGCAACCCTGGCTAGATCCCTTTACTTTATTACCATCTTTTATATTATCCACATTTTAAATTCAAAAAAATATTTGTTTGTTACATTTATTTATAATACATTTGCACTACTGTCATCGGCGATCACGCAAGCCACTGGGCTACTCTGGTCCCATACCTTACATTATTACCAGTGTATTTATTAAGCAAATATTAAATTAAAAAAAAGTTGACAGTTATATATAATACATAGCAAACGTACCCGTCTTTGACGGAATCAGAAGTTCCTGTTTTGGTTTATTGCCGTGTGCCTATTGCCTTTCGGCTATACCACGGAGGAATCAGAAGTTCCGTCATTTTTGGTATTTCAAAATGTCATTAGAAATTATAGAATAGTAGAAAATACCATTATTACTACAGTGTTAAACAAATGCCTCCAGCTTATACACTACATTAGCTGTCTGTCCTTCAGGTTCATGGTAGAAGAAAGAGTTGAAACCTCTGACCGTTGAGCATGTAAACTACATTTGACCATGTGAGAAAAACTTGGTTTTGCTACCTTGTATTCCTGCGTTAGATGAAGTCTCCCTTTGCGACTTAGTTAACGTCATTGCGAAATAGACTCTGACCCGACTTTGCAATCATTTCAACGTAAACAGACAGTGGCTCGGAATCAATGGTATGTGAAGTATACACACAGACTCCCCAATACCACATCCAGTCATTATGTCCGCCTCTATGGCATATCTGTGTAGAGCACGAACTCAGAGTCGTGTCCCGTTGCACAGTTTTGCGGCACTCATGTTTCGTAACATGAAATTTGTTACTGCTTCTAAATTCCAGCATGATTGGTTCTCCTACTTTAAGTTTTTACTCATGAGCAGGCAGTCCAGGAGAAATTAATTCAGAGTCAAGAAATTCAATTAGATAATGAACTGCTTCTTCATCTCTAATCCAATCTCTTTACTGACTTGTAAGGTCTTTCCTCGGTATGATATAGCGTAAGAACTTGTTTGTTGATTTTTCCTGCCTGTTCGTATTAAGAGTTGAGAATTGCTCGTTTACAAAACTATTTATTCGTAATAAATAGTACATCCTCAACTCTGGGAAACACCTTTTCAAAGATGTCAAATACGCAATATATTCAAATGCTCCAATGAAATTAAAATCAACTAACAATACCTACTTGCTTCACCTGTGTATTTTCAAAACAAACTTGTCTGTGAAGTTAGGAAAATACAGCTAAAAGCCCCATAACTTCGCTTCTGTACTGAATTAATAATCTATTTAGAGCCCATATTTTAAGTTAGGCACACACAAATCCAGTGTCAATGTTTCAGCTCGCTATGTCTTATGGTAGCTGAGTTTACTTGTGACAAACATTTTTGCGTTAAACGTCCATAACTTCACTTCTACGTTGAATTTCCAATCAATTCATAGCCTATATTTTAAGTTAGACCAACAAATCTACTGTAAAAGTTTCAGCTTTATATGTCTTATGGTAGCTGAGTTTACCTGTGACAAAGTTTTGCGGACAAACCGACAGAAATTTTTCTAAGGGTGGATTCGGTTTCTCCAATGTATGAAACGTAAAGAAAACTTGAAATGAGTCAGTTCTAAGCAATGTACAGACAAAATCATTATTTTATTTATAAAGATTTATAGATTTATAAACCTTTGGATTTATTTTAAAATATTACATAAGTACAATTTTTATTAATTTAACTATTCTATTCTTACTTATTATTGTGATTTGTCCATGTATGAGCCGTACTTTTATATTGTTGTAAATATTGAACTTAAATATATAATGGATGTTACTTTTTCATAGAATTGAATTTTCTTACATATGCATATATAACACTGTTTATTAATTTTATATATATTTATACTTTTCACGAAAGAAAGAAAACAATCTGAAATGGATATAAATAGTGAAATAAATACTGATAAGGAAATAATAATACTTCAAAATGTTTTAACTGTCGATGTCAACCGTCATCAGGAGTATAACTAGAATGACTTCTAATGTACTGATGCAGAGGAGGTTTCAAACCGTCTGTATATACCTATATGACAAACTAACCGACCATTTCTCTCATGATGACGACGAATGTTGGAATATTGAAGGGAAGGAACCTTGAAGAAGGTATGTTCTTCAAGGTTACTTCCTTGAGAGATGTTTATTAGTCTTTCATTCGTGTAGGTAGTACAGATAGTAAATTTGAAATAAGTTTCTTATTTTAACTATCATAAAGAGAGAAGATATAGGGACAAAAAGCGCACTTGCGAAGTGACGGCTAGAGACCCTACGCCCTTCGGAACTGCACTTGGTGTCCCTATCTCTTCTCTCCTGATAACGGTTGAACCGAAAATTAAAGACTGTAAGTGTGTCCGTAATTATTTTTAATAGTGAATGTTAGTACCATTTCTCTGTTTCTAACTTTAAAGTTTTAGTTTATATTTATTAACTATATTAAATACTAGCTGATCTAACCGGCGTTGCCCCTGAAACAATTTAATTCCAACTGTAATAATAAATTACATATAACGAAAATAATTTAAATTTTCTATAGTTCCGTTTTTCTTAACGGAATAGTTTTTTAAGATAAAGGAAACTAATACAGAATGTAAATTATAGATTATGCGAAAAAAGATATAATATAAAACTGATTATAAATTGCACACTTTTTCAAAATTAAAACGAAGTTATCGGAAAGTAGATTATAATCAAAATCCAAATTACACCTATAACTCTCTGGAGGAAATTTAAATGTTTCAGTTATAAAATATACTTTCACTTCTTCCAGCAATGGAAAGAGAAACATGTTAGGGGGAGATTTGCTACAAGGACGCCCATTTTAAAAATATAGGAACCTGATCAAAATTAAAATACCGCAGTCAGTTCCCCCTAAAAAACTTATATAAGATTCACATGGTTTTTTGTATCTAAATGTCTGCAGCTTTATTTCTATAGTGGGCAGAAAGCAAAACTTTGAATTTTATATATACAAATGTATAAACAATTAAAATAAATTAATTCTACGAACTAAATTCACAGAAAGAGCAGACTTTAAAGAGATCACAAAAACTCACTACTATATTTTGACTGGCTCGTCATCAGGTAGAAAGATGTGAGTCACTCCGAAGACAACTGACTTTCTTTAAGTGAGACGTGAGTCGTCTTTATATATATAAAGATTTCACATAAACACGTGAAATAACAATCAATGATCAAACCACAATAAGAAATGGGAAAACAAGACTAAGATCTTTCAACCGTAACAAGCGGTCTTCGTCAGAGTCAAAAACCCAACTGAAACACTAGATGCAGAAAACATCTGGTGAGGGGTTGAGAAGAGTGGGAGGGAAGAGTAGTATTTTAAAAGGGTGAAAGCGCAGGAAAGGACTAATGTCTAGAAAGGGATGTTTGGGGAAACAAAGGAGTACAGTAAGAAAGAGTAAAAAACCATCCGCTAGCTGTCAACCCTCAACCACCTTGTGCGTGGTGCGTGTGAATGTTTTCCCTACAGAATATGTTTACAAGGAACTTGCAAACAAATTTTTGTTTCAATCATATGTAACTTTTTCCGACGAAGCCAACGGTGCTATTTTTATTTTGCTCAGAGCTGATTGGAGGATCTATGGACCCTTTATTTAAAACGTCTTCACAAAAGGTGAGGTTTGCTTTATAACCTGTTTGTTTACATTTTGACATTAATTAGTATTGGCTACGCAGATAGGTTATTCCTTATGACCAACTTCTAATATTTCTGCTTGATTTATTCAATTGGAAACATCCAGGTAAGAGAAGTTTTATTATTGTTTTCAGATTGATAATAAAGACAATTATTGTAATTGAAAATGGGTTTCTTATTAACTTTAACAAATGTTTAGTTATTAGCAATAGTTAATTTACTATTAACTTTATTTATTTAATTGGTTTAATTTGCTTGAGTATTAGATATCTAATATGATATTATTATTCATGATTGTACTAAGAATAATAAAAATAATATTTTACCAAAATATTCTTATTCAAACTTTCAAGAGACAATTTTGTTTATTGATATAACTTTAACTAAACATTTAAAACTGGGAAGTTTTCAAATTGAAATGATTGAATGAAATGTAATGTGATTTAGTTTAGCCTCATTCTAACTGTCTCCTAATTAGATGATTTGTGGTTTTAAAATACATTTCATCATATTTAACAGATAATTAAAGCTAATACTTCTTCCAACATTTCTTGTGTTGTTTGACGAAAATTATTTCTTTTCACATTTGTTCAATCTAATTTATCAACTACAAATTGTATTAATTGGTTTTTCTGATATCAAATAAAATATCTCAGTTACTAAGAGATAAGATTTTGAAAAGGAATCAAATTATTATTTAACATTTATGTTTTAAAGGACAACGGTTAGAATTGACTTAAAATTTAATTTAGGTTACAATTTTCTTTTTATTTCATATATTAATTTTGTTAAAGTTATATACAGATATTTTTTGTATGTGTAGAGAACCACATATTTTTTTAGAACTACAGAGAAAAGTTAAAAAAAATTGATAAGAAAAACTTGATCATATTTTAGTCTTGAAAATGTTTCCAACATATAAGACTACTTAATATTTCTTGTCCCTGAGTATTTCGTGCAATTGTGAATTATACTATACTATAAATTGTTCAAGAATCTATTTACTTAAATTGACCATATATTTATACATAAAAAAAAAAGATATTTTTCCTGACCTAACGTCAGAGTTGGGTTTTTGACTCTGAAGAAAATCGCTTGTTACGTACGGTTAAAAGATCTTAGTCGTGTTTTCCCATTTCATATTATGGTTTGATCATATATATTTATATATGTACTCAGTGCCTGATGTACTCTTACATTCTTATGAACTTACAATAAACTTATAAACGAATCTCAAGTAATTTCCCCGAGAAAGCTAACAATATTTTGATGTTGATTCATTTTGGAGGCCTAAGGGCTCCATATTCACAAATCCCTTAAAATAGCATTCAGTGTAATGAAACTGTTTCAATTCAATTCGACATAGTTATTGCATGGACCTCAAGGTCATTATAGGGTATATTAGTTTGTGTCAACTCAGTTTGCACCTTGAGTGGAATATTTCTAAGGTTTCCGCTTGATAGTCTTATTATATTTTGTTTATTATCAAATTAATAGGTATTGATTATTTTTCTTAGGTATGTTTTCTTTTTTGGGATAAAACACTTTACCTATTTTAGTTGTTTTTTTTTCACTTGCTTAGTAAAACAGATGTGTCTTTACATAATTTAAGTGTATATCGACCGTGAAATAGAAACAAAATTAAAGTTTATCAGGACTCCGTCAGTTCTTCATGTTCACATTAAACTCTCATTGCTGACGTTTCGATTTAAAACCTTTTTCATAGGCCTACAAAACAGAGGTAATATAAGAAATAATTCAATCATTCAAAATTTGACAAGAGGTTAGTGAAAGAACTTAGAAAAGTATCAAACTTCTGTTTCAAAATTTTATAATTCTGTAAGTTTTCTCACTAACCAATTGTCAAATAACCTATTGTTATTTCTTATTTCTAACTAATTGCACTTTTCATGTGTGTTTGATTTTTGAATGATTGAATTATTTCCTCTGTTTTGTATGCCTATGAAAAAAGTTTTAAATCGAAACGTTGGCAATGAGAGTTTAATTTGAACCTTAAGAACTAACCGAGTCCTGATAAACTTTAATTTTTTTATATAAGTATGTATATAAAACTGAATAGCATTAGCATTGCATAAGCCTTTGTTAGATTAAATAATACATTATTTACCTCTGAGGTCACCAGAAATAACTTTGTAGTATATTAGATTTTTTTTTCTTTCAGTTCACTAATTAATTTGTGTGACAAGCTTGTGAACAAAGGTGAACCAGATTTCTTTTTCTGGTTTCGTGATTGGACGATAATCAATGTACAAGGCCAATAATGCCTGTTATTCCTCCAAAGCTAAGGTCCGTTTTCATCCTTATTCTTGAGTATGGAACATGGAGTTCCTTAAATTAAACAGTTTGACTGTTACAGAGTTTTTGATACTGTAAAACTAAAAAAAAAAAGTTTTTTTGAAATAGGTTTATTAACAAATAAACAAATTACAAGTGTATTTTTCTCAACCACAATATAGATAATTGATATAAGTTTTTTGTTATACAAAAAATATAACACTTTCATATTATGCCAAGTTTCATGAAAATCATGTGACGTCATCAGATATAAAGATATATAACTGATTTATCACTGAAATTTATAACTGATATATCAGATATATCAGTTATAAATATCTGTATAACTAACAGATTAAACAAACAATTGACAAAAACAGTAGTAATAAATAAACGTTGTTTTTTTTATCAAATAACAATAAAAAGATGTAAGGATATATTTGAATGATGTAGGTTGGGCCAGAAATTTTTAGAAACAAACTCCAGATTCACATAGATTAGAAAAAAAAACAGTTTCTTATTCTGGTTTAAATGTTATCAGGAGAAAATTACACATATTGTGTTTCTCTATTGCAGTTTCCCAAACTTTTTCGAGTGACCGCCCCCTTGGGTCCATTAACTTATAACTCAACACTCTTGAATAATAATCAGATTCCTAGACTAAATAACCAAATGACTAACATTTTAATAATTAAATTAAAATAATTACTAATCGAATATTTATTTAGAATCCAATAGATGTATTGTTTCATAGCATATTTATGCAAAAGAATTAATGCACAATAAAAGAAACTTAGGTGAGAATATACTCTTAACATAAAAATGAATTATCAAAACAAATAATTTTAAGAAACCGTTTCCCAGAAGTTTACATGTCGTGTTTTCACTTAAATTTAGAAATTATATTGCATGAACATTTTCAATTTATGTAAAAAAAATCCCCACTTCTTTTTGCATTACCGCTCCCTGATATCAAAGCACCGCCCCCAGGGGGGGCGGTACCGCCCACTTTGGGAAACACTGCTCTATTGTATATGGGCTCTAGCTTATATGCCACTCATCTGATAGAATAATACTAACTGAAATGGAAACTCGCTCAGTTTTTAAGATTCAAATAAAAAAATGTTGACCTTTATGTTTTTATTGTTTTTCCAGTTTATGGCATATATATTTCTTACGATTGATGTTTTCCTGTCTTCTTACAAATTGCTATGATTAGGGGATATTATTATTATTATTATTATTGAAGGGTTATAATTATTACAATAATTATGATCATTATACTATTATTAGAGGTCATGGAGAGGTGGGGGTATTACCTTACGAATTTCTTACCGGACATGGATACTTCCACGCTATACCTATATAAGATAGGAAAACAGGAGACATCCGAGTGCCTGTATTTCTTATCGGTAGACGCACAAATTTTCTCATTTCTCATACCCAAAATTGAATTACCAGAGGAGAGACTTGGTGCACAGAATTGATATATTCTCGCCAGAAAAGATGATCTGGATTGTTGTGGTATGAAATATGGTAGATTGGCTGGTCATAAAAATACTAAAAATCAAAAAGCAATACTTAGAAGAGTATAAGCAATTCTAAAGTAAGGCTGCCTTGCATGAAGAAATGAATGGCTTAACCTGAGGTAATGTCGAAAACGGTTCCAGGCTAGTGTCCTAGAAGAAAAGAGGATGTTTTAGTTCGTATTCTGGCTTAACTCGGAGTCCAGCACTATATGCGTAAATGCATTTCACTTAGTTACCCAAGAAAAAAAATATATTAGAGTTATAATTGTCCAAAGGAGTTTCTACAGAATGAATAATAACTATAAAGATAAATAAAGAAGGCAAGGGAGAAATAGTGTAAGTAGACAATGTTAAGATAGACGTACTGTATATAAATTATGATGATCAAACCACAATATGAAATGGGAAAAATAGACTAACAACTTTCAGCCGTAACAAGCGCTCTTCGTCAGAGTCAAAAACCCAACTGACTTTTTTTTCCTCATTTCATATTGTGGTTTGATCATTGATTGGTATTTCACGTGTTTATGTGAAATCTTGTCATAAATTATTATGCATAACTATAAGGACAACAAAAAATGAATGTTAACAGAGTGCATAATGAAAAAATAGGATGATAAATACATGACTAAATAAAAGTGTCACACCAAAATAATTAAAAGTTAAGGCAGACATAAAATTAATGAAATATTATACTATAAATATAGATAAGTATCTCTCATAGTTATTGGTTGAATACATTTATTGAAATAATAATATTTCAATATTATTTAAAATATATTTTTACATTTTACCTAACTGTTGAATTAGGATGATTCATTTAAAATAGTGACCATGTATACATTTCACACACAGACTTATACACTCACTAACTCACTTACACTTTGAGACTACAATAATTAATGAAAAAATTACCCCTAATTACTTTCGTCAACAAATCGTTTGGTTTTTGTTACATATATATTATATTATCTCATAAATTAATTTTGACTTTACTATAAGTATATGAAACATAAGAAATTTTTCTGATTTTCTTAGATATTTCTTTTAGAGGCCACTAAATTATTATTTTTGTTTTATCATAAAAGATAAAAATATTAAAATATATTGAAAACAACTAAAAATATATTCCGTTATAATACGGAAATACCAAAAATGATATAGTTCTAGCAAAAACAAAGTTACAATCATATGGATAAGATAATATCCTTTACGATATTTTATCAATTTCAACCAGTACGCATTGGAAGTTATAGAATTTCAGTTTAATATTAAGTTTTGTAAAAATTAATAAAAAAAACTAAAATTTTGTATTTGGTCCTTAGTTTTGAAGGATAATTTGTTCCAATAATGTCGGTTGCTGATTATTATTATTAGGTTCTACTGACTACACTGATAAAACTTTCACTGGTTACACTTTTTACTACATCCAGTGTTGTTCTAGAAATGGTTTATTTATTATTTGGCGCCATTTTAATTATCAGAGAGCCACATTACTGAAATATAATCATTTGTAATACTAATACAATACTAATACAATACTAATACTAATACAATCTTTCTTGCAATACTAATTCCAACTTTTTTTTTTTTTTTATTTATGTATTTATTTATTTATGTATCATATTTTTTATTTTATTTTTTATAAGGATATAAACATAACCAGAATTACAAGTAAGTACAACTTAAAATTACAACACACCTAACAAGCAATTACAACAAACTTACAATTATCAACCTCTATATTTATTTTGTAGAGTCAGATATTTCGCTTAATACCAATAATAATATTTACAATACTTAATCTATTGTAATTTTTAATTCTTTAAATCAATTAACTTTCAGTGTATTTTTAATACATTTAACTTGCTATCACTTTTGAAACCTAACATAGGCAAAATTGAATAAGGACCAAATCCCATCTTTTTTTGAATCGTTTTTAACAAGTTTTTTTTCTCTCTGATTGTGTAGTTTACAATTCCAAAATACTTGTTTAATGGAATCTACCCACTCTTTGCAAACACAGATGCCATTATCTATACCACTTTTTCGGAATAAACTATTGTTCAAAGAAGAATGATTACTTGTGAATATCACTTTTCGTGGCAGATCACCGCATTTCAAAAACCAAGGTTTATTTGAATCATTAAAAATGTTTAAAGTAAAAGTTGTCCTTACTCTAACCGATTTCCTTCTTTCTAACTATATTTTCGTTTATTACGTTTCTTTTTGAAGTTTCTATAAAAGTCAGAAAAAGGGATTGTTTCATTAAGAACTGACTCGAATTTCGTCGCATTTCTTGCTGCTTCATCGGCTATTTCATTACCCTAAATTCCTTTATTAGCTGGTTCCCACACAAACAAAATGTCAATACTTATATCACTAGCATGAGCTGAATTCTGTCTATGTGGTGAATTATAGGTTGGATAGTGCTGCACTCTTCCTCAGACAAGTAGAACTATTATACTGTGAGTTACTAATTTTAAATAACTTTTATTTCTTACGGGAGTTATTTTTTTATTTATACATGAATACCAAACATGATCTAACAAGTTTACTATTACCTCATACACTCTACTTACTTAAAAAGGTAACTATTTGTGTAATTCAGTCAATTTTCCTTAAGAATATGGTTTATTAAATATAATTCATTACCTACTTTCTGTATTAGGATGATTTATGTAAAATTCCTTTTAAAATTATTCCTTTAAGATTGTCTAAGGTCATGAGGTCATCATGAGCAAACAAAATAAATCTCTTAAATAAATATAAGACGTCTAAATTACAATAGGAAATCCAAAAATGGGACTAAGATATTTCAACCAAAGCAACTGGCTTTGTTAGAGTTTATTCAAACTGTCGAAGATTATTTATTATGTATGATTGAAAGCATGAATAAATAATAAATTTCGAAAAATTTTCTGAATTATAATTGTTACAGATTTCGACGTAAAAACTATCTAAAAATTTATCCACATGCATCGTTATAATGATCGATTCGAGTTGTCTCATTAGTGGAGTACCCACAGGTCCTAATGGTTTCATTAATTTAGTGTTAAAAACGAGACGAGACGAGATTTATATAAACTATTTTTTTCTCGACTGTCGGATGGAAAACTCAATTCAGTTTTCTTGATGTTTAGAAAATTTATATTTTCATTATCAAGGCTACGAGAAAAAAAATATTTATAATTAGTAACCAAAAAACAACGGATAAAAACAGAAAAAATTATGGTCATTAATCATACCTTACACAAAGTGTAGGAGTTAAAAACGGTTGGTTCTAACTAACTCAGGCTTTAATCTCAGAAGGTTATATAATTGTTGCTATACAGTATGAGATTCAACAGATAAATAGAAAAGATTTGAAGGGAAAAAAATGAGGAACTCGAAGGTACATATGAACGGAGGTAAGCAAAGGTAAAAACAATATAAGGAAGCAGAGAAGGTTACGAAAAGAATATATTGTCATCTAGATTCAGATTTTTGAATAAATTACGGTACATAACACTCCGCTCAAGTAGATCTTGAGCAGACAATTGTGCTGTACCTGTATATTTTCAAAATAAACATGTCTGTAAAGTTAGCCAAAGACAGCTTAAAAGTCTATAACTTCGCTTCTACGTTGAATTTTTAATCCGTTCAAAGCACAGATTGTAAGTTAGACATAAACAAATCTACTGTCAAAGTTTCAGCTCACTTTGCCTTATGGTGACTACTGTGTTTACTTGTGACAAAAACATCGTCTGACAGAAATTTTTCTAAAGATAGATTCGGTTTCTCTAATATATAAAAGGTAAAGATAACTTTGAAATGAGTCAGTTCTAAGCAATGTATAGACAAAACCTTTCTTTTATATATATATATATATATAGATAAAATGAAAAATGAATGACATACCCAATGAAAGGAGTGGGGACCTACAGCTGTCGAACAACCACTGAAAGGAATCTAAGTCATTTGAGATAAATTGGGAGGGGTTGTAAAGCCTAAGGTGACAAGGGAGTCACCTTAGGCTTTTCATTAGATCAGTGATTCCACAGATTCTGCATTTGGAGTACTAAATTTTGCCTAAGTCAAGTACTTTAATGAGTACCTGACATCAGAACCGACGGTTTAATATCCTCTCCGAGGAATGACATGCTGAGATTTATTCACCTTCCGTGTGAATAAATCGAGAGGCAGGTGGGGATCGAACCTCGGACTACCAGCCCAGAGGCGAGTACGTTAACCTCTTGAGGCAATCTGGCCCTTTGGGTAAGCTTACAAACAGTAATGTACTATGAAGCAAGGGAGAAAACTATTGCAGAAGAAAGAGTCCTTTTTGGTGGATTGATCGCGTCCTATTGTAGACACAATTTTGAGAATATTTGGGCCAGTCGGCATTTGCTCATTGAGACACAACGAGCAAATTGCTTTCAAAAGCTTTCGATTTTGATATTTGCCTTTTAGTATAGATATAGAATCGGGGTCTTTTCCAAGCATGAGAAAACATGAGTTTGACGATGATTCATCATTAATGCTGTGGACACACTTTGGATCATTAAAGGGGCTGATGGGTAGAATAGGGAGGAGGAGGACGAGTGGGAGGTTTAAACTAAATAGTTTTTTTTATAATTGCATGTTGGTTGAGTGTCTAAAGAGGAGTTGTTTTCCCCCCTTATGGAGGATGATGAAGAAGCACATGGTCAATGCGGGCTGGTGGTCACGTGACCAGCTCTGGAGCGCCGCACGGCAGGTGGTCACAGACAGACAGACACTCTCTTTCCAAACACTCTGCCCACATATCACACACACACACACACACACACACACACACACACACACACACACCCTGTGCATTTGTGACCCTTCTTCATAGTCCCCTATCATCAATTCTTAAACGTTGCCAATCAATTGAAACTTCTCCTTTACCATGCTATAATTCATTCATTTTGTTTAAACATTAGGCTTTATATGGTAGTCAGAGGCACAGCCTCATCACTAATCTTTCCCTAAAGCTCATACAACTCAATGACAGTTAATTAGATTAATTCGTAGATTATTAGATTTCAAAAATTACTTCTCTACAGAAACAAACAATTTAATATGAAAACTAACAACGCGTTTCAAACACTTAGTGTTCTCCTTCAGGTTTACCAGCGACCGACAAATATTTCCATGCACAGCAGTGCACGACTTAATTAGTAGTTTCAAACTAGAGTCCCGCTACTGCTAAATTCTCATCCTGTTGTTTTTGTTTAGGTCAGTAGGCATTTTGAATAATGGGGACGCTAGTCTGTCAGGGAAAGGAGTCGTTTTCGTGATCATATGGGCTTGAGGCTTTGCATTGTCTAAGGTACTGTATAATTTATAAGCTATCAGGTCGTTCTTCAGGTTTGCATTTGCACTCTTTAGAATCCATCTACGGGAGTGACTTAGAAAGGACTCTTTTCTAAGTTACTCCCGTAGATCGACTCTCAAGAGTATAGATGCAAACATGAAGAAGACACTAAGTGTTTGAACGCGTTGTTAGTTTTCATATTAAGCTTTGTTTTTTCTGTAGAGACGTAATTTTTGAAATCCCCCAATATGATTAAATGCCTCACTCCAACAGATTACACAAGCAATGAATTCATAAATTGGATTAGGTTGCGGTTGCAGTCTCACGAGAGAACAAATATTCCACATTGGAAGTACTATATTTTTCCAAACTCAAATGTACTTAGAGTAGGGATTTTTAATGAGTACCTGAATCGTACAGGCGGAGGAACCAACGGTTTAGCGTTCTCTCCAAGGAAAGACGTAATAAAATTAATCGAGGGTCAGACTGGGTATTGAACCCCGGACCTACCACTCTAGGGTCGTGCACGTTGCCATTGAGCTAACGTAGCCCCTCATCCCAACGGCTTAACGTCGTCTCCGAGGGAAGACGTACACACATTTGTTCACATTCCATGTGTATTGAACTCCAGGGTATAAATAATCCGGGGAAGAAAAATTTCTGTCTGTTTCTTTGTCTAAAAATTTTTGTCACAAGAAAACTCAGCCACCATAATCCATAGCAAGCTGAAACTTTGAAAGTAGATTTGTGTATATCTAACTTAAAAGCTGAAATTTGAATGGATTGGACATTCAACATAGAAGCAAAGTTATGGACTTTTAAGTTGTGCTTGGCTAGCTAAACAGGTATACAGGTATATACCTTAAATAAAAATATACAGGTATTTTTAATTCCCTGATGCTGTAAACTCCTAGTAATGCAAAGAAACTCAAGATGTAATAACAGTTATAGACTGTACTAATAGTGATATTTTATACTATTCTATAAGGTGTAATAATATTTTGGAATACTATGTATCATCTCTGAATGACGCTGCAAGTATTACGCTAAAAATGACTGCTCTTAATCTCCATTCGCAGTAAAATGTCGGATTGTTCTAGAACAATGATCCTAATTTTGTCATAACTGATAAAATGAAGAGATGAAGTTATTAAATTGACTACATATTTGAGTTTGATATTTATACAAGATAGCCTAATTAATTCAAACAAAAAGTACATTGGTTTTCATTGAGTTTTGAAATTATGTTTACTTTAAAACATAAGTGTGAGTGTAAGCCAATCCAAATTTGTTTCCTTTACTATATTTTAGTTTTTTTATTTCGTTGTATCAAGTATAATCTTTATACGGAAAATATTGGTTTGAGAAGGTTGAGTTTTATAGTTCATAATATCCTTGAACGTGTCAGCTGTAAAATTATAATTTAGTACCTTCTGATCCCCCAAAAAAATATACTAATAATTTCTTGGAAAGTAGAAAATAAAAAAAAAACCTACTAACTTGAAGGTAATCTGAGGTTTTATTGTTATATAGGTAAGACTGGGGACATAAGACTTTCTTATAAGCAGGTGTAACCTCGAAACCCTTGTATAAATTATAGTGGACAGACTAGCGCTGTGTTGAAAATACATTATCAGGGCTTGATATATATAAGTGCTCTGTTAAATGGTTCAGCTGCATGATCGCAAAACAACAGCTTTGACTTTAATAGTATTTTAAGTTTTGTCATGTAGAACATTTGAATGGAAGGATAATAAGGCCAGCAGGTGTCTCAAAGGGTATAATGAGCACCTGCTCTGTGAAATCAGTGATGTCCTTTGAATGATAGCCAAAAACTACGCACAGACACACACACACACACACCACACAAATTATTAGTCTCGAACTAAAAAAAATAAATTTCTGTAATACTTAAATCATTGTTATTAGACTTTACATGCATGTAATATTTGTATGGAACATGCAGAATAAACGTATTTAAAACACACACACATATATATATAATATATATATATATATATATATATATATATATATATAATGTAATTATAAAATTAAATATAAGTTTGATGTGTTAATATAAAAAAACAAAATTGAATATACTATTGTAATCAAAGTTCAAAAGAACATGTAATACTGTAAGCAGAGCATGTGCAATAAAGATATTTTCAAAAAAAAACAACACAAAAGCAAACAAAAAGCAACACACACATATGCAAACACACACACACACACACACACACGCACACGACACAAAACACACACTAACACTCGCACCGAACACACACACACACACACACAAATTACACAATAGGGCTATTTTGGATATACACCTGTCTAAAGACATAATAAATAACTTCAAAAGTGGAATCAGAGTCTTCAAAACTTTTAAATACGTTATAATCTCAAAATTAAATTTCTCCATGATTGTTATCAATTGTTTACAATAAAGTAAAAAAAAAGTAAGTATATAGAAGTTTTATTTACTCTATTAAGCTAAATCAATTATCACTTTACTGAAAGAATAATAAGTTTTATTGGTCTATTTTGTGCTTAATTAAACGATAGATCCTGTGAGTTTAATGCGGGTTTAACCATTTAAAGGCCTGTAGTGTTTGATATATTAAAGATTGGATATTTAAGCAGCTGATATACTACAAGTTGAAAGGCATTGAGTGCTCGATATACTAAGAACATTCTAAGCTCAAGAGAGTTGAATAACTTTGAGCACTCAACATACGAAGAACATTCTAAGCTCAAGAGAGTTGAAAGGCATTGAGTGTTC
The DNA here is from genome assembly GCA_026182355.1 of Hermatobates lingyangjiaoensis. NCBI lineage: Eukaryota > Metazoa > Arthropoda > Insecta > Hemiptera > Hermatobatidae > Hermatobates > Hermatobates lingyangjiaoensis. The sequence goes on from JAPFBL010000154.1 coordinate 620,617, forward strand.
GATATACTAAGAACATTCTAAGCTCAAGAGAGTTGAAAGGCATTGAGCACTTAACATACGAAGAACATTCTAAGCTCAAGAGAGTTGAAAGGCATTGAGTGCTCGATATACTAAGAACATTCTAAGCTCAAGAGAGTTGAAAGGCATTGAGTGCTCGATATACTAAGAACATTCTAAGCTCAAGAGAGTTGAAAGGCATTGAGTGCTCGATATACTAAGAACATTCTAAGCTCAAGAGAGTTGAAAGGCATTGAGCACTTAACATACGAAGAACATTCTAAGCTCAAGAGAGTTGAAAGGCATTGAGTGCTCGATATACTAAGAACATTCTAAGCTCAAGAGAGTTGAAAGGCATTGAGTGCTCGATATACTAAGAACATTCTAAGCTCAAGAGAGTTGAAAGGCATTGAGTGTTCGATATACTAAGAACATTCTAAGCTCAAGAGAGTTGAAAGGCATTGAGCACTTAACATACGAAGAACATTCTAAGCTCAAGAGAGTTGAAAGGCATTGAGTGCTCGATATACTAAGAACATTCTAAGCTCAAGAGAGTTGAAAGGCATTGAGTGCTCGATATACTAAGAACATTCTAAGCTCAAGAGAGTTGAAAGGCATTGAGTGCTCGATATACTAAGAACATTCTAAGCTCAAGAGATTTGAAAGGCATTGAGTGCTCGATATACTAAGAACATTCTAAGCTCAAGAGAGTTGAAAGGCATTGAGTGCTCGATATACTAAGAACATTCTAAGCTCAAGAGAGTTGAAAGGCATTGAGTGCTCGATATACTAAGAACATTCTAAGCTCAAGAGAGTTGAAAGGCATTGAGTGCTCGATATACTAAGAACATTCTAAGCTCAAGAGAGTTGAAAGGCATTGAGTGCTCGATATACTAAGAACATTCTAAGCTCAAGAGAGTTGAAAGGCATTGAGTGCTCGATATACTAAGAACATTCTAAGCTCAAGAGAGTTGAAAGGCATTGAGTGCTCGATATACTAAGAACATTCTAAGCTCAAGAGAGTTGAAAGGCATTGAGTGCTTGATATACTAAGAACATTCTAAGCTCAAGAGAGTTGAAAGGCATTGAGCACTCAACATACAAGAACATTCTAAGCTCAAGAGAGTTGAAAGGCATTGAGTGCTCGATATACTAAGAACATTCTAAGCTCAAGAGAGTTGAAAGGCATTGAGTGCTCGATATACTAAGAACATTCTAAGCTCAAGAGAGTTGAAAGGCATTGAGTGCTCGATATACTAAGAACATTCTAAGCTCAAGAGAGTTGAAAGGCATTGAGTGCTCGATATACTAAGAACATTCTAAGCTCAAGAGAGTTGAAAGGCATTGAGTGCTCGATATACTAAGAACATTCTAAGCTCAAGAGAGTTGAAAGGCATTGAGTGCTCGATATACTAAGAACATTCTAAGCTCAAGAGAGTTGAAATACTTTGAGCACTCAACATACGAAGAACATTCTAAGCTCAAGAGAGTTGAAAGGCATTGAGTGTTCGATATACTAAGAACATTCTAAGCTCAAGAGAGTTGAAAGGCATTGAGCATTAACATACGAAGAACATTCTAAGCTCAAGAGAGTTGAAAGGCATTGAGTGCTCGATATACTAAGAACATTCTAAGCTCAAGAGAGTTGAAAGGCATTGAGTGCTCGATATACTAAGAACATTCTAAGCTCAAGAGGGTTGAAAGGCATTGAGTGTTCGATATACTAAGAACATTCTAAGCTCAAGAGAGTTGAAAGGCATTGAGCACTTAACATACGAAGAACATTCTATGCTCAAGAGAGTTGAAAGGCATTGAGTGTTCGATATACTAAGAACATTCTAAGCTCAAGAGAGTTGAAAGGCATTGAGCACTTAACTATGAAGAACATTCTAAGCTCAAGAGAGTTGAAAGGCATTGAGTGCTCGATATACTAAGAACATTCTAAGCTCAAGAGAGTTGAAAGGCATTGAGCACTTAACATACGAAGAACATTCTAAGCTCAAGAGAGTTGAAAGGCATTGAGTGCTCGATATACTAAGAACATTCTAAGCTCAAGAGAGTTGAACGGCATTGAGCACTCAACATACGAAGAACATTCTAAGCTCAAGAGAGTTGAAAGGCATTGAGTGTTCGATATACTAAGAACATTCTAAGCTCAAGAGAGTTGAAAGGCATTGAGCACTTAACATACGAAGAACATTCTAAGCTCAAGAGAGTTGAAAGGCATTGAGTGCTCGATATACTAAGAACATTCTAAGCTCAAGAGAGTTGAAAGGCATTGAGTGCTCGATATACTAAGAACATTCTAAGCTCAAGAGAGTTGAAAGGCATTGAGTGTTCGATATACTAAGAACATTCTAAGCTCAAGAGAGTTGAAAGGCATTGAGCACTTTACATACGAAGAACATTCTAAGCTCAAGAGAGTTGAAAGGCATTGAGTGCTCGATATACTAAGAACATTCTAAGCTCAAGAGAGTTGAAAGGCATTGAGTGCTCGATATACTAAGAACATTCTAAGCTCAAGAGAGTTGAAAGGCATTGAGTGTTCGATATACTAAGAACATTCTATGCTCAAGAGAGTTGAAAGGCATTGAGCACTTAACATACGAAGAACATTCTAAGCTCAAGAGAGTTGAAAGGCATTGAGTGCTCGATATACTAAGAACATTCTAAGCTCAAGAGAGTTGAAAGGCATTGAGTGCTCGATATACTAAGAACATTCTAAGCTCAAGAGAGTTGAAAGGCATTGAGTGCTCGATATACTAAGAACATTCTAAGCTCAAGAGATTGAAAGGCATTGAGTGCTCGATATACTAAGAACATTCTAAGCTCAAGAGAGTTGAAAGGCATTGAGTCTCATATACTAAGAACATTCTAAGCTTCAAAGAGTTGAAAGCTTGATGCTCATATACTAAGAACATTCTAAGCTCAAGAGAGTTGAAAGCATTTGAAGTGCTCGGATATACTAAGAACATTCAAGCTCAAGGAGTTGAAACTTGATGCTCGAAACTAAGAAATTTCTCAAAAGGAAAGGCATTGATGCTCAATACTAAGAACATTCTAAGCTCAAGAGAGTTGAAAGGCATTGAGTCTCATATACTAAGAACATTCTAAGCTCAAGAGAGTTGAAAGGCATTGAGTGCTTGATATACTAAGAACATTCTAAGCTCAAGAGAGTTGAAAGGCATTAAGCACTCAACATACGAAGAACATTCTAAGTCAAGAGAGTTGAAAGGATTGAGTGCTCGATATACTAAGAACATTCTAAGCTCAAGAGAGTTGAAAGGCATTGAGTGCTCGATATACTAAGAACATTCTAAGCTCAAGAGAGTTGAAAGGCATTGAGTGCTCGATATACTAAGAACATTCTAAGCTCAAGAGAGTTGAAAGGCTTGAGTGCTCGATATACTAAGAACATTCTAAGCTCAAGAGGTTGAAAGGCATTGAGTGCTCGATATACTAAGAACATTCTAAGCTCAAGAGAGTTGAAAGGCATTGAGTGCTCGATATACTAAGAACATTCTAAGCTCAAGAGAGTTGAAAGGCATTGAGTGCTCGATATACTAAGAACATTCTAAGCTCAAGAGAGTTGAAAGGCATTGAGTGCTCGATATACTAAGAACATTCTAAGCTCAAGAGAGTTGAAAGGCATTGAGCACTCAACATACGAAGAACATTCTAAGCTCAAGATAGTTGAAAGGCATTGAGTGCTTGATATACTAAGAACATTCTAAGCTCAAGAGAGTTGAAAGGCATTGAGCACTCAACATACGAAGAACATTCTAAGCTCAAGAGAGTTGAAAGGCATTGAGTGCTCGATATACTAAGAACATTCTAAGCTCAAGAGAGTTGAAAGGCATTGAGCACTCAACATACGAAGAACATTCTAAGCTCAAGAGAGTTGAAAGGCATTGAGTGCTCGATATACTAAGAACATTCTAAGCTCAAGAGAGTTGAAAGGCATTGAGTGCTCGATATACTAAGAACATTCTAAGCTCAAGAGAGTTGAAAGGCATTGAGTGCTCGATATACTAAGAACATTCTAAGCTCAAGAGAGTTGAAAGACATTGAGCACTTAACATACGAAGAACATTCTAAGCTCAAGAGAGTTGAAAGGCATTGGCCTCAAATACAAGAACATTCTAAGCTCAAGAGAGTTGAAAGGCATTGAGTGCTGATATACTAAGAAAATTCTAAGCTCAAGAGAGTTGAAAGGCATTGAGGCTCAATACAAGAACATTCTAAGCTCAAGAGAGTTGAAAGGCATTGAGTGCTCGATATACTAAGAAATTCTAAGCTCAAGAGAGTTGAAAGGCATTGAGTGCTCGATATACTAAGAACATTCTAAGCTCAAGAGAGTTGAAAGGCATTGAGTGCTCGATATACTAAGAACATTCTAAGCTCAAGAGAGTTGAAAGGCATTGAGTGCTCGATATACTAAGAACATTCTAAGCTCAAGAGAGTTGAAAACTTTGAGCCTCAAATACAAGAACATTCTAAGCTCAAGAGAGTTGAAAGGCATTGAGTGTTCGATATACTAAGAACATTCTAAGCTCAAGAGAGTTGAAACTTGAGGTTTCAATACAAGAACATTCTAAGCTCAAGAGAGTTGAAAGGCATTGAGTTAAATACAAGAACATTCTAAGCTCAAGAGAGTTGAAAGGCATTGAGTGTCGATATACTAAGAACATTCTAAGCTCAAGAGAGTTGAAAGGCATTGAGGCTAATACAAGAACATTCTAAGCTCAAGAGAGTTGAAAGGCATTGAGTGTTCGATATACTAAGAACATTCTAAGCTCAAGAGAGTTGAAAGGCATTGAGCCTTAAATACAAGAACATTCTAAGCTCAAGAGAGTTGAAAGGCATTGAGTGTTCGATTATACTAAGAACATTCTAAGCTCAAGAGAGTTGAAAGGCATTGAGCACTTAACATACGAAGAACATTCTAAGCTCAAGAGAGTTGAAAGGCATTGAGTGTCGATATACTAAGAAAACATTCTAAGCTCAAGAGAGTTGAAAGGCATTGAGCACTTAACATACGAAGAACATTCTAAGCTCAAGAGAGTTGAAAGGCATTGAGTGCTCGATATACTAAGAACATTCTAAGCTCAAGAGAGTTGAAAGGCATTGAGCACTTAACATACGAAGAACATTCTAAGCTCAAGAGAGTTGAAAGGCATTGAGTGCTCGATATACTAAGAACATTCTAAGCTCAAGAGATTTGAAAGGCATTGAGTGCTCGATATACTAAGAACATTCTAAGCTCAAGAGAGTTGAAAGGCATTGAGTGCTCGATATACTAAGAACATTTAAGCTCAAGAGAGTTGAAAGGCATTGAGTGCTCGATATACTAAGAACATTCTAAGCTCAAGAGAGTTGAAAGGCATTGAGTGCTCGATATACTAAGAACATTCTAAGCTCAAGAGAGTTGAAAGGCATTGAGTGCTCGATATACTAAGAACATTCTAAGCTCAAGAGAGTTGAAAGGCATTGAGTGCTCGATATACTAAGAACATTCTAAGCTCAAGAGAGTTGAAAGGCATTGAGTGCTCGATATACTAAGAACATTCTAAGCTCAAGAGAGTTGAAAGGCATTGAGTGCTTGATATACTAAGAACATTCTAGCTCAAGAGAGTTGAAAGGCATTGAGCACTCAACATAGAAGAACATTCTAAGCTCAAGAGAGTTGAAAGGCATTGAGTGCTCGATATACTAAGAACATTCTAAGCTCAAGAGAGTTGAAAGGCATTGAGTGCTCGATATACTAAGAACATTCTAAGCTCAAGAGAGTTGAAAGGCATTGAGTGCTCGATATACTAAGAACATTCTAAGCTCAAGAGAGTTGAAAGGCATTGAGTGCTCGATATACTAAGAACATTCTAAGCTCAAGAGAGTTGAAAGGCATTGAGTGCTCGATATACTAAGAACATTCTAAGCTCAAGAGAGTTGAAAGGCATTGAGTGCTCGATATACTAAGAACATTCTAAGCTCAAGAGAGTTGAAAGGCATTGAGTGCTCGATATACTAAGAACATTCTAAGCTCAAGAGAGTTGAAAGGCATTGAGTGCTCGATATACTAAGAACATTCTAAGCTCAAGAGAGTTGAAAGGCATTGAGCACTCAACATACGAAGAACATTCTAAGCTCAAGAGAGTTGAAAGGCATTGAGTGCTTGATATACTAAGAACATTCTAAGCTCAAGAGAGTTGAAAGGCATTGAGCACTCAACATACGAAGAACATTCTAAGCTCAAGATAGTTGAAAGGCATTGAGTGCTTGATATACTAAGAACATTCTAAGCTCAAGAGAGTTGAAAGGCATTGAGCACTTAACATACGAAGAACATTCTAAGCTCAAGAGAGTTGAAAGGCATTGAGTGCTCGATATACTAAGAACATTCTAAGCTCAAGAGAGTTGAAAGGCATTGAGTGCTCGATATACTAAGAACATTCTAAGCTCAAGAGAGTTGAAAGGCATTGAGTGCTCGATATACTAAGAACATTCTAAGCTCAAGAGAGTTGAAAGGCATTGAGTGCTCGATATACTAAGAACATTCTAAGCTCAAGAGAGTTGAAAGGCATTGAGTGCTCGATATACTAAGAACATTCTAAGCTCAAGAGAGTTGAAATACTTTGAGCACTCAACATACGAAGAACATTCTAAGCTCAAGAGAGTTGAAAGGCATTGAGTGCTCGATATACTAAGAACATTCTAAGCTCAAGAGAGTTGAAAGGCATTGAGTGCTCGATATACTAAGAACATTCTAAGCTCAAGAGAGTTGAAAGGCATTGAGCACTTAACATACGAAGAACATTCTAAGCTCAAGAGAGTTGAAAGGCATTGAGTGCTCGATATACTAAGAACATTCTAAGCTCAAGAGAGTTGAATAACTTTGAGCACTCAACATACGAAGAACATTCTAAGCTCAAGAGTGTTGAAAGGCATTGAGTGTTCGATATACTAAGAACATTCTAAGCTCAAGAGAGTTGAAAGGCATTGAGTGCTCGATATACTAAGAACATTCTAAGCTCAAGAGAGTTGAAAGGCATTGAGTGCTCGATATACTAAGAACATTCTAAGCTCAAGAGAGTTGAATAACTTTGAGTGTTCCTTATACTAAGACCAAAGTAAGCTAATCAAAGGTGAAACGCTGAATGCTTTATACACAAAGTACAATGTATTTTGGGTAGATATTAAATATATTAAGAGTTTGGGTATTCTGATAATATAAAGACGTGAGTTACTTAATAAATACTAAAATTGAAGTACGTGTTTGCTTGATATGTTTGAAAGGCTATTTCTGTTCTGTTTGAGTTTATCTGTCAATAAGGACATAAAACAGGGCTTATCTAGTGTCTAAAAACAGTCCATTGTGTTTGGCTATCATTGTGTCATGATAACTGGTTCATATAAAAATATTGTAGCTTATTGTTGAGAATACTTACTTATATCAAGCGTTGATAGTAACAAACTACTATATATATAATTTACATTTAACAAATAATATAATAGTACAATAATATAATGCGCGTGTGTGTGTGTGAGTGTGTGTGTATGTGATTGTGTAAGTGTGTGTGTGTGTTTTGTGTCGTGTGCGTGTGTTTTTGTGTGTGTGTGTGTTCGTGTTTGTATGTGTGTGTCTGTGTGTGTGTGTTTTACAGTATTATGCAGAAAGAACATTATTTTACTCATTATTATTGACTTTATTCACCTTTTATATCATAACAAAACAAATATTATCTTAAAGTTTTGTCAAGAATTGACATCCTCACGGATAAAAATAATAGAAATGAAAAACAAGAGGAAAGGTCTGCAGTTATGCTAATAGAAAAATTTCTATAATTATTGCGAGGTATGTATTTAGTTTTATACATATATATATATATATATAAAATTCACAAAAAATAGATTCACAAAAAGAACACACAGAAAAGAAATCACGGAAACTCATTACTATATTTTGATGGCCTCGTCATCAGGAAGATAGATGTGAGTCGCTCCGAAAACAGCAAACGACACATAAAATTCTTCACGAAAATTCTTCACGACACTAAAAATATTCTTCACCTTTATTCTTCTTTAACCTCAACTCCTTAGTTCTTTTTTTTATTTTTCTCCTTTGTGGCAGATCTGCTTCAGCCCCCACCCAGTGAGATCTTTAGTTGACTGTTGTCCCTCCGTCAATTCACTTCTTCTCCTGAGGACGACCACCATAACGGTCGAAATATTGAAAAGTGAGTTGAAATTGTTACGTTTCTTTGTATGTGTCGTAGTTTAGTTTAAGTTATATACTCGTACATAAGTCACCATCCTGCCGATCTGATGGCAGTCACTTTACATCCTGATGACTACGTTTGTCGAAATATAGAAGAGAGAAATATCGGTGTCTATCATGTGCCCACCTTCTTTATGTTTCTGATAACAAGTTTACTTGTAGTAAAGACATGTCTAGAACAGTTCAGGCTTGTATTTAAATGTCATGTATGCCTCTATGGAAATCAGGAAATGCTTGAGAGGGCAACGAAAGTGTTAAATCCTTGAGAGCTGTTTTGACGGTTGGGAAGTTTAGTATAAACAAACAGACTAAACTTGTCGAAATATTCAAATATTAGCTGAGAAATTAGCAGAGCTATGCTAAGTGCAAACAGAGATGAAGAAACTGTAAACTCTTATTATTAAAGGAGCGAAATGCTGACTCATGTATCTGTCTCAGGCAAGTTTAGATTTGCCAATCTTAGATTGCAAATGAAGGAAGACAAACTTGAACTTATGTCACGCAGGAGTACCAAGCGGAGACAAGGGAGCGGTAACATTTAGTTTCTAAAGTAAAATACGCGTATTCTAAACGTATTCTTATTCAGCTGTTAATAAAAACTATATCAGAAAAATTATGAAAAAATGCTCCAATGGAGGATGTGTTGATATTTAATTTTCCATTTTAATGATGTCTGTGTGCTAGTGTATACCTTGTGCAATTATTTTAGACTGAACCAGGCCTCGTATATATATATATATATATATATATATATAGTAGGTGTGTTCTCTAATCGGGGTTCGGTCAATTTTCCAGGATAAAAAATCAAACTCTCGTTGCCAACGTTTCGGTTTTATTTAAAACCTTTTTCATAGGCCTACAAACAAAGGATAATAAGAAATCACATATCAACATCAAACATATACACAATATGAAAATGGATTGTTACAACTCATGAATATTACAAGCAGAAATATTTCAGAGATACATAAAACAATATTACTTACAGAAGTAAGAATTTTTTAACTAAGAAAATGAAATTTACATTATTTAAAGGAACAACAATGTTAGCCGGACAAAACCTTCGACTAGACTAATAAGATAACATTACAAATAACCTCAACACTGTTCACTCAAGGGAACTAAATAAATCAAATTTCACTAAACCTCAGCACAACACTCCAGAATAAATATTACTTAAATTAGTAATATCACTTCTATGATTAATCGAACTTAGATCCTTTTTAATATATAACATCTCAAGTGTCTTCCTTCTTTGCTCATCTTTTTCTTTTTCTATTATAGTTGTATCTTCAAAATCGAACGTGTGACCTTCGTTTATTGCATGCCCAGCTAAGGCTGTTGCGTTTGAAAGTGTTCAAACGAAACGTACCTGAAGTTACACTGGCATTTTATAATAAAAGAAAAAATAAATCTTTATTTTCAAATTTGAAAGAAAAAATACCGAAGGAGTTACAAAGTAACCTCATTTATGCCATCAAATGTAAAGACTGTGACAAGTGTTACTATGGTGAAACTAGTCGTTTTCTCAAAGAAAGGTTGTACCAACATAATTATTCCATAAGAACAAATAAAAGTAACGCAACAGCCTTAGCTGGGCATGCAATAAACGAAGGTCACACGTTCGATTTTGAAGATACAACTATAATAGAAAAAGAAAAAGATGAGCAAAGAAGGAAGACACTTGAGATGTTATATATTAAAAAGGATCTAAGTTCGATTAATCATAGAAGTGATATTACTAATTTAAGTAATATTTATTCTGGAGTGTTGTGCTGAGGTTTAGTGAAATTTGATTTATTTAGTTCCCTTGAGTGAACAGTGTTGAGGTTATTTGTAATGTTATCTTATTAGTCTAGTCGAAGGTTTTGTCCGGCTAACATTGTTGTTCCTTTAAATAATGTAAATTTCATTTTCTTAGTTAAAAAATTCTTACTTCTGTAAGTAATATTGTTTTATGTATCTCTGAAATATTTCTGCTTGTAATATTCATGAGTTGTAACAATCCATTTTCATATTGTGTATATGTTTGATGTTGATATGTGATTTCTTATTATCCTTTGTTTGTAGGCCTATGAAAAAGGTTTTAAATAAAACCGAAACGTTGGCAACGAGAGTTTGATTTTTTATCCTGGAAAATTGACCGAACCCCGATTAGAGAACACACCTATTCTATCAAACGGTCGATATATTATTGAATCTGTTATATATATATATAGTTCACACAGGAAAGAGAAAACACAAATAAAGACACACACAAAAGACTCACCAGGCTCGAGACTCATTGCTTAACATCCTCTCCGAGGGACTTAGATTTATTCTCGTTTCACTTATACAAATCTAGAGGAGGAGTGGGTATTGAACCCCAGATCTACCAGTTCTGATGCGAGCACGTTGCCACTGGGCTACCCTGGCCTCCCACATACACAAATTAATTACAATAACACGAAAGCAAGACATTGTTTACACGGAATTTCTTTCCACAGAGCAGCATGATATTGGTCTTGCAACTGCTCAAAAGAGTATCAGATGACAATTAGAGCTCTTCATATAAAAAATAATTGCGATTCTTGACTACACTATTCGACAGCTTCGGCATTCATGACCTTTATGTTGGAATCCTTTATCTTAGTCAAACAGAAATTAGTCAGAACATCGGAGCATGCTAGCATAAGATTGCAAATGAATAGGCTACTATCCACTTTATATATATATATATATATATATATATATATATATATAACTGAAAAAAACTCATCAAGAACAAAAACACTTACCGAGATCAAATTTCGAGTAGTACAAGAACTACGAGGTAAAAACCATCCTCTCGGAATACGTTTTCGACGAGCCATACACCTTATTCAGTTGTTAAAACCATATTGGGGTCGAAATCTTAAATATGAAATAAAAATTATTAGAAAAGTGCACTGTGACTTTTGTCAAAACAAATATGTGAGTGCACCGTGACTTTAATCAAAATAATTATGTGAGTGCACTGTGACTTTAATAAAAAATAAATATGTGAGTTCACAGTGACTTTAATCAAAATAAATGTCAGTGCACAGTGATTTTCCGAATTCACTGTAGTTCTTGACTTTGAGTGATTTATCACATTATGAATCCAGTGTGCTGTATATGTATGTCTGTTTGTATGGTGGCGCCTTGGTGGTGTGCGGCAAAAAGATGAACTACTATGAATAATGATACCCGCATGGGTAGAAAGTCAACCTTGAAAGTAATAGACGCTCCGCCACGGACCCCCCAATCCCCCCGACAGACAGCCCCCCAAGCACCCTTTGAGCACACACCACACAACACTTCAGTGTGATGACCCCTCTCCAGCCCCTTTCAGTATAAGAGTGCCCTCTCTTTTAATGAAAGCTGTGCCCGTTGTCACACTAGTCCCCGGAGTTTGCCTCCTGCCCGAGTTTCCTACCTTCCTGCTAATACCTACATCTCTTTCCCCCCACCCACTCCTACATGTTTCATAACAAACATTTTGTCCTTTAAAAAGGGTTTTAAATTGTAAATCACCTTACATATATATATATATATATATATACACGAGTTCGAGATTAACAAAGAGCAACACACAAAGTAGGGAAACACACTTACAGACTCAAATTTTCGGGTAATCCGTCTTCAGGAGAAAAGAGAATGGGAGACCAAGCACGTTGTAGGCGCAACGGCAAGTAACCAACCCGGCGGCAACCGCCAGTGCTGTCAACCGTACCCGGTCTTAAAGTATAAAATTAGGAGAAGATATAAACAGAAGCTCAGATAAGCAGTACTGGTTGGGTAAAACTATAAGTAGGTGAAAAATTATAAACAATATAAGATAAAAACAAACTATAAGAAACAAAATATAATGATAGAGAAAAGAAGAAAAATAAATAATAAATAAAAATAAATACAATACAAAAAACTTGCATTGGTTGTTTTAGTAAATAAAAGATAGAGACTGAATAAAAGGGTAAGTATGGGAAACTAGTTAAGAATAAGAATTTAGAAAAATAAAATAGGATAAAACAAACTAGTAGTAAGTGAAGAAGACAAAATATATATATATATATATACTTTTTCGTTGGAAATACGATCCAAAACGAACAAAAATAGTTCAATATAGACAAAGAAACATAGAGAAATCAAAAGAACACACTTACAGTCTCTAATTTTCGGTTTGAACCGTCTTCAGGAAAGATAAGAGAGGGAAACCAAACGCACAGGTTCAGAGGTGGTTGGAGACGGTTGGAGACTCTCCAACCGTCTCTGAACCAATGCGCTTGGTTTCCCTCTCTTATCTCTCCTGAAGACGGTTTCATAACGAAACATTAGAGTCCTTTAAAAAGTGTGTTCTTTTGATTTTATATCTATGTTTCCTTGTCATATATATGAACTATATATATATATTTTGGATGGTGATTTCCAAATTTAAAACCCTTTAGTAATATATATATATATATCACTTTTTCGTTATTGAGGGCTAGGTCAAATAAAAGATCCAATGATACGATGACATTAACAAGTAGTGTTTTTCGGATTTATAGACCAATTAATTCTTATGTAACTTAAATCAACCAGTAGCACACTTTCCAAGGTAACTAATTTTCTTTTGTCTGATACCGTCTTCAATAGATGTGTACTCAAGAGACTCTGATTATAACCATAACCTTTTGTATGTATCTGTTGGTTTTAACAAGAAGTGTGTGTTGGATTTCGGTATGTGAGACTCTCCAGATTGTCTCTGATACCAATGGTTATAGGTCTTCCCTCTAATTATCTAGCTCCTGAAGATGATGTACAAATACATCGAAACAGTCGAGCCTAGAAAGTGTGTTCTATTTGATCTTCTCTATGTTGACCTTTGTCCTCATATTGAACTATATGTGTCTAGATTAGAAGATGGTCAATTCAACGAATTTTTGAGTTTATATATATATATATATATATATATATATATATATATATATATATATATAAAGATTATACATAAACACGTGAAATAAGAATCAATGATCAAACTACAATATAAAATGGGAAAAAAGATCTTAGTCTTTTTTGATTATTGATATATCTATATATTAAAGGTAATGGGTTAATTCTAATTATACTTTTTGTGTCTAGAATGCTATATATATCATTGAAAAACCACAATAAGAAATGGGAAAACAGTACTAAGATCTTTCAACCTTAACAAGCGATCTTCGTCAGAGTCAAAAACCCAAGTGATGTGGTTTGATCATTGATTATTATTTCACGTGTTTATGTAAAATATTTATATATATGTATAGTAAAAGTTTATCAGGACTCTGTCAGTTTTTGGTTCAAATTAAACTCTTATTGCCAACATTTCAGTTTTTACTTAGAACTTTTTTCATGGGCAGAAGTATACATTTTTGGAAGAAGAAAACTATTACATTAGAGATTATTATATAAATAAAACAGTTTGTGAATTTCAGAAACAAGTGTTTAGTTGAATGAACACGTGACCTTGAACCAACTGATCGCAGTTAAAAGGATCGTAAATACACTAGGCGCTCTGTTTTTCAAATATATATATGTATAATTATTGTTAAATGACCTTTGTACTATGGCATGAATAAATTTCATTGACCATCTTTCAAGTTTTCTCACCTTTGCTTTGAATCCTTCCGGTACCAAAAACACTAGTTCTCCAAATGACTTATTATTTCCAACTGACATGTTTCGGTTCCTTGACCATCTTCAGAGTTAATTATATTTGCAAACAAACTATTACTACTAATATTTTATACTATACTATTACTATACTACTACTACTACTACTATTATTACACTATATTATATTATACACTACTTAATATACACTACTTAATTCTTTTACTACGTTAAGAAATAATTGTAACAAAATATAAAGTTTTTCTGAAGCAAGCTTACCACCTTTTTGGTTGTCTGGTGAAATTTGGTTGCCTTGCTTGTTTTTTCAGATCAGTGTCACGTGTTCATTCAAACTAGACAGTTATTGTTGAAATCCAAAGGCTATTTTTCTTTGTAAAATAATGTGTAATGTAATACTTAAAAAATTATTTTTCTGTTTCAAAATTTATACTTCTGTAAGTTCTCTCATTAACCTATTGTTCAAATTTCTATTCTAATTTCTTATTTGTAATTAATTGCGCTTTATATGTATGTTTGATTTTTTAATGATTGAATTATTTCCTATATTTTCTCTGTTTTGTAGGAATATGAAAAAGGTTTTTTAATAATAACAGAAACTTGGCAATGAGATTTTAATTTGAACCTGAAGAACTGACCGAGTCCTGATAAACTTTAATTTTGTTTCTATTCCACGGTCGATACTTATATATATATGATCAAACCACAATCAGAAATGGGAAAACAAGACTAAGATCTTTCAACCGTAACAAGCGGTCTTCGTCAGAGTCAAAAACCCAACTGAACAAACCCAACTGAAGATCTTAGTCTTGTTTTCCCATTTCTGATTGTGGTTTGGTCATTGATTGTTATTTCACGTGTTTATGTGAAAGCTTTATATATATATATATGATCAAACCACAATAAGAAATGGGAAAACAAGACTAAGATCTTTCAACCGTAACAAGCGGTCTTCGTCAGAGTCAAAAACCCAACTCAGTTAAAAGGAACTTTTTTTTGTCGTGAGCTAAATAAGAGTATACTAGTAGAAGGAACTTTTTTTTGTCGTGAGCTAAATAAGAGTATACTAGTAGAAGGAACTTTTTTTGGTCGTGAGCTAAATAAGAGTATACTAGTAGACGGAACTTTTTTTTTTGGCGAACACGAATACTTGCTTTGGAGATGAAGAGGTCTAAAATGAGAAATGATCCCCTAACTGCCTCGGTCAGTCAGATCTCAGTCATCCTAAACATCACAATAGACCCATTCATTTCATTAATATTTATCATTCATTGTTCATTGTCTCCATGTAAATCATGCAGCTAACTATCGCCAATGGAACGCCTGCTTCAAACAACTTTCTTTAGTGCTCTTGAAGGTCATTGCTTTTCCTTGGAAAATATTTTCCTAGGTGCAGAGCTGGGCCTAAAGCAGTGTTACAAATACCCAGCCCTCTAACTACATATACAAAATACTAAAACCAATAATATACCAAATACCAATCCTATCCAAATACCTCCTATACCTCTATCTATATATGATCAAACCACAATAAGAAATGGGAAAACAAAACTAAGATCTTTCAACCGTAACAAGCGATTTTCGTCAGTGTCAAAAACCCAACTGAAACACTAGATGCAGAGAACATCTGGTGAGGAGTTGAGAAGAGTGAGAGGGAAGAGTGGTATTTTAAAAGGGTGAAAGTGCAGGAAAGGACTAATGTCCAGAAAGGGATGTTTGGGGAAACAAAGGAGTACAGTAAGAAAGAGTAAAAAACTATCCGCTAGCTGTCAACCCTCTTAGAAGAGGCTAATACTAATCGATGAATACTCTATCTATGTATAGAGGTAAGCCTGTAGCAGTGTTACAAATATCTAAGCCTCTAACTACATATACTAAATACCAAAACCTATAAATATACCAAATATATATGTACAGAGCTGGGCCTAAAGCAGTGTTACAAATACTCAGCCCTCTAACTACATATAGAAAATACCAAAACCAGTAATATACCAAATATCTATGTACAGAGCTGGGCCTAAAGCAGTGTTAGATATACCCAAACCTCTAACTACATATACCAAATAACAAATAGATATACCAAATCAATCTATGTACAGAGGTGGCCTGAAGTAGTGACCTATACCAAATACCAAATATCTATACCTATATCAACAGTTTTGTTTTCATCAGGTTTATGTTAAACCATTTCTAATTAAACTAGATTCAACTTACACAACATTATTTACACTATCTAGTTCTTATGTCCTTTTCACGTAAGTAACTTAAAAATTATAGAAAATAAGAAAAACTAGATATATAGACTACATGTCTAGCGTTGACAAACATCGCTTTGTCAAGCGACCTTCAAATTCTGCTGTATTTTTTCAACATAACTAATGAACGAAAACAGAATGGTGTCTGATTTTCCATTGTATGTTAATATTGTATGTAAATGTAGGATTGCGTTTTATCGATCACTTGTATGTGGTTTTTTTATTCTTCTATATATTTACTTTAAACGACTAACATCTTTCAACTGAAACAAGTAGTATTCGTCAGAGTTTCACAGATATCATCTCAGAGTCTCAGTATCAGTGAGACTCTGACGAAGACAACTTGTTTAAGTTGAAATATCTTAATCATTTTTCTATTTCCTTACCGTAGTTTAGTCGTTGATATACATATATATATATATAAATAATATATCTAATATAAATTTTATATTATTATTTATATTATTTTATATAAATAATATATAAATAATATGGTCTTGTTTTCCCATTTCTTATTGTGGTTTGATCATTTATATATATATATATATATATATATATATCATGATAAACGAAAAACGGTCCGGCAGGACAGATAACACTTAAAACAAATAGTGACACATAGACTGAAACATAACAAAGACTAACTTTTCAATATTTCGACCGCAATGGCGGTCGTCCTCAGGAGAAGAAGTGAATTGACGGAGGGACGATAGTCAACGACTGTTGAAATATTGAAAAGTGAGTGTTTGTTATGTTTCAGTCTATGTGTCACTGTTTATTTTAAGTATATATATATAAACTTTAACAAATAGGAAAGAACACAGAAAGTCACTACAGAACTCACTTCGATATTTCGACATCCGTAGTCATCGAGAAAGAGTGCGAAGTACTCGCGTTGAAAAGCAAACTGCTACTGTATATATATCATGAAAAAAGAACAAAAAATAAAAGCAAACGCTAATTATAATTGATATTAACAATTAACAACACACTGTTCGTTATCGAGAGGTTATTGGAAGGGAAGTTAAGAAGTGTACACGACTAATTTGAATAAAGCATGACTAATGTTTTAGTTAGTTTAAATACCTTTCTTGCTTCCCTCCCTTCTCAATGCCCACCAGATGCTCCATTTCACTTGTTTCCGTTTGAATGGGACTCTGACGAAGACCATTTGTTTTGGTTGCGAAAGATTTTTAGTCACATTTCTGAATTTCTTACTATAGTTAAACATTGATTTTTTTCATGTGTTTACTGTGACATCTTGTAATGTATATATATTGAAAATGATCGCAGTTTCTGCGTTAACGACCTTTTTGTTAACTGATTCTAACCTCCTGGCTATTCTCCTTATTGTAGTAGGTAAATATAAATCAGGTTCGCCAATGACATTTCCAATATATATATATACCTTTAAACTTACGTATGTACTTTTTGCGCGGTTTGTTTTTGCTATTGTATGACAGTACTTTAATACGTAGCATCTCTCAGTGCTAGTTTAGTTTGTTCCGACCGAGTTTGTAACGCGACTTACTCGTACTACGAATCAATTGTTCATATTGAAATTAATATAAAACCAATTTAAACAGAAAAGGTGCAATTCAAAAAATAAACAATATGTACATGTAATATGAACAATAAATGCACGTATGAAATAATCATGTTTTAGTATTAATCTACTAAACTGAAATACGAGACGACAGAAATGTGAGGAAGACAGTCACTCGTACAAGGAATGTTTACTCGTCGTAGAAGACAAAAATACTTACGAATGGCTCTCGTAAAGCGAATCACTGTACTAAGTGCTTCTAAGTACTTAGACATTCATTTTACAAAATAATTTGTCAAGAAGTCATAATTTTATTAGCAAAGTGTAGTTATTTTGAGAAAGAGGTTGTCTAGATTTGGCAATATTTTGGCTTAAGTCGTTAGTTGTTGATTTCCGGTGTGTTTAACTTAAGATTTTAATTAAACAGGATGGCGGAAGCAGGTGTGCCAATGCGATAAGAACTGACCACAGGTGAAGCAAGTTGCAGATGGAAACTGACTCATCTTGCAAGCTCACCACCTGCTCATTCAAAATTACACCTTTGTTAACTTTAAATGCCGTCAGGAAAAATATACAGCTTAAGCTACCCAATTAAAGTATTAATAGTGTTTATCAATAGCATGTACTTTAAAAATTCATTAATATCATGTTTCATTACGGCTAAAGAAAAAAAATTAGAGTTCCCTACGCTCAGCTTTACTATAAATAAACCTAATATCAAACTTCTTGTGTATATAATATATAATGTCTCAGTTAAGCATAATAAACGTCTAAATGGGAGATCTTTATTAGTATTTCATTCCTGAGGTAGTACAGATAGTGATTGATCGACTTTTCAATATATAAGCTTATTTTTGTACATCACACAGCTGATGCAAATAATTTCATTAGTATAACTACAGCAGTAATAACATTTGTGTAAAACCGAAGTGAAAATTTCCTGATAAGAAATAATCTCCTACAAGAGAACATGGCTTTTGTTCCAATAGCCAGTGGATCTCTTACATAGTTTATCTAATTAATACCTACATACAAATCTAACCTCCTTCCAGATTAAATACTTAAGACAAATCTTCCCATTTAAAACTTGAAAATGTTCCTGTTTTGTCTAAAAAATGTTAGAAACATCCAAGAAAAAAGATAATTTTTAATTTAAAATCACTTTTCTTTCCCTTTGTCAAAAATCATAAAAATCCAATTTATTCTGATCCAGTGTTATCTTTTTCCCTGCGTACTGTACTCTGTTATAACGTTGGTGTAAATGCATACTGAAGAAAATATATTTGTAATCAGCCAGTTTTGCATACTCAAATCAAAATTAAAGCCGGCTTTTCGGTATAATTTTAAATTAGGTTTTTATTTTATTATGGCTTAAGAGTTTCGTAAGTTACTGATAATCAAATTAATTGTCATTTGTTTTATTGTAGCTGTTGTTATTATCAGTTATAATGAACTTGAAATCATTAATGAAGTATAATCTTTCAAATTATTATTAAATTGATTGCTGCAGTTTTATTGGAGTCGTGTGCATCGCCCTTAGTGTCTTTTCTTTTGGTCCTTAGAGATGTTAAAACGTCGGTCCCGAGCCTGTTCGATGTCAGATACCCGTTAAAGATCCCCTCTCCCTAATACACGTTGTGTTAAGCAAAATTTAAGATTCCCAATATAGTAGCAAAATTGTAATGTCGATCACTCATTACTAAAAAGGGTACCAAATAATAAATGGGCCTCACATTCCGCCAATAGAACAGAACTAAAAGGTGAAATCGTTTAAGTGTGAGCATTGGAAAACAAGCAAACAAGCGAATTCAATCAGTGAAAGACCACGGGTCTGATTGTTTTATATCAAACCAAGTGGTTTGGCCACTTTGGTCAGGATTTCACGATAATTCTTCGATTATCCTGACGCTACTCCTAGTGAACTCGATACATCGCACACTTCTTTGCTAATGTATTTGAAATCATATCTGAAAAATTCTGCATTCTTTATATATTACTTTCTTTATATTATTACTTTATAATATTCTTTATATTATTTCATTCTTTATATTATCCCTCACCAGGTTTTCTCTGCAACTAGTGTTTCAGTTGGGTTTTTGACTCTGACGAAGACCGTTTGTTACGGTTGAGAGATCTTAGTCTTGTTTTCCCATTTTCTTATTGTGGTTTGATCATTCATAATATACATTGTATATTTAATTTAAACAGTATTTATATATAATAAATTCAATAATATATCAACCTTTTGATACAATATATGTATTATGTAATCATAATTTGGTCAATTTTCTAGGTTTTCATCTAGGTCAGACGTAGAAACCCGATTACATAGTACCCCTCTCTTTATATAGTTTTTTTCATTATTTAAACTGATTCCCTAGCGGGTGATAACGTCAGCCGTTTTTTGTGCAATGAGTATCTGAGTCGTTTTAAAATTGTACAAAACTCTGCTTGTCTTTGTGGGTCGGCTTGTCAGACATGGGATCACTTGTTGTTTGACTGTAAACTCTTGGAAGGAATAGAGTGGACCTTGTCAGAGAGGTGCTGACCTCAGGGGTACGGCCTGAGAAAACACAGGTGAAATTTGTGAAAAGACACTATGGACAATTCCAAATTAGTGAATAATATAGACTTAGACATGTACAACTTGTAAAATTCTTGTTTATTACTATTAATTTAAGTATGTATAAATATTACTTCATGATATAGGTAAAGATAAATTTGATATATTCCCTATAATTAATAAGATATATATTGTATATAATTAGATATAAGATATATTAAAGTTGTGATAAATGTGTAATTAGTAAATGTGATAAATGTATATAATTAGATATAAGATATATTAAAGTTGTGATAAATGTGTAATCTATAAGGGAACACATTGTAAATATACGGTCCTGATGCAGGGTTACTGTGTTGGGAAAAAAAAAAAAAAAAAAACGTCAGCCGTTTACTGGATTTTTCTTTGATCTTTGATTCTACAGATTCTATATTGAGAGTTCTAAATTTTGCACTTAGTCCTAACTCAAGGGCATTTCGATTAGGGATCTTTAACAAGTATCTAACATCGTACAGGCTCGGGACCGACGGCTTAACGTCTTTTCCGAGGGACAACGTACTCTGATTTATTAACTTCCCGCGTGAATATATCGATGGCCAGGTGGGGATCGAACCCTGGACTACCAGCCCAGTGGCGAGTACGATAACCACTGAGCTAACCTGGCCTCAAATCTTTACATAGTTAATAAGTATAAGTTAAAGCTACCCAGTGGGTTTTATTATTCACCCATGTGAATCAAAGCTATTTGTATTACTCATATTACATAAGCTTGTTACGCAAAATATCCACAGTTCTATATGTCTAAATAAAGATTAAAAAAATGTTATATAGTTTTATCTATATATAAATTCTCTTCGTGGCTCTGTATGTATGTATGTATGTATGTATGTATGTTTGTACCTTATGCATTCGGCCTACAATGGACCTTTTTCAAAAATTCTTTTGCAAGGCACTTTCTATAGGTCTTGGGGAGGTTTTAGGCTATTAAACTCTGGGGGGCAGCCTAACCCAGGCCCCCTAGGGCCCAAAAACCTCAAAAATTTGCCGATTTTGAGTTTTTGCATTTTTTGTCAAGAAATATGGCGTGTACGGCCTTAATGCATAAAATATGAATGTTGGAAATAAAAATCGAACTCAATGTTATTTAATGATTTTTTGCTCTAGGATGCTTTCTTTCATAGCCTAGGTACCACTATTCTCCTGAAAATGTTAAAAACGTCCAAGGGGACTGTAGATCATGAATGAAGAATCGTAAGACAAAAATGCATAAAATAATATTGAACCCAATTTTCATTTCGATCATTTCATATTTTATACTTAAAACTTCTTGACCCGAGCAACGCCGGGTATTTCTGCTTGTAATTTATTACTTTCTTTTTTAAAAATTTTTTATCCAACTGATTTTTTTTAATAGATATAAGCTAAGCATACAACTAATTCTGTTAAGTGGTTGATATCCTAATTTCTTTTCTTATAAACTATATCATTTGATAATATTATTGTTTGTGCTAGTCATTATAGCTTAATAACGTCCTTGATCATTTTCAAGGTCGTGGAACCAGTAAGCAAAATTAGGCTTTAGTCTCAAAGCTGAGATTTCTAATAGGTAGAAACCTCCAAGTCTATCGAAGATTTCAGTTGATAACAAATTGATCTTTGTTTGATTTCAGTAACTTTTAATGTAGTTTAATAATCGGAGTTATAAGAAAAGTATCGTAAATTTTGGAACAGGACAAGAAAAACTATAATTTATTCAAAACATGTTTATCTCCGTAAATAAAAGAACTACAGAGAAACAACTAGTTTCTTAATATATATAGTAACACATAGGAAACAACAGAGAAAGGGAAACTAAAGATCTTCTTCATCATCATCATCATCATCATCATCATCATCATCATCATCATCATCATCATCATCATCATCAGCGTCGTCGTCATCATCATCACCACCATCATCATCATCATCAGCGAAACCAAAAGATCTTCATCATCATCTCTCTCTCTCTCTCTCTCTCTCTCTCTCTCTCTCTCTCTCTCTCTCTCATCATCATCATCAGCGGAAACAAAAGGCCTTCGTCATCTCTCTCTCTCTCTCTCTCTCTCTCTCTCTCTCTCTCTCTCTCTCTCTCTCTCTCTTCATCATCAGCGAAAACTAAAGGTTTTCCAAACAAAAAAACTTACAATTTAAACCATAAAAAAAAAGTTAAATTAAATTAACTGACTACGCAAACAAATATAATAAACTTTTAACTCCATAAAAAAAAATTTTGAAAAATTTAAAATAAATTTATTCTTAATTTGTAAATATTACAGTTGAAAATCCGTTTAAAAACAGTATTACACGCATAACATATAAAAACAATTATGACTTTAAAAACTGATTATGGTATACAATTTCAGATTTTTTGTTAGGTTTTTATTATTTTAATTTTGTCTGTTTTTATTACTTTAAAATACCACCATCACCTTGCTATACCCAATGGCTAGAGTGGGTGTCGAACTTCGAATCTACTAGTCCAGAGGCGAACACATTGCCACTGAGCTAACCTGACCTATTAAGATTAACATGATATTTGGAAGTATATAAATTATAAGCGAAATCGTATGAAATGGGAGTTGGGTTATTGGGTCGTATTTGCCATAAAACAGGCTACTCCCGCACCTCTGAGACCTAGTCGATAGAAAATATGTTTTAATAGTAAAAAACTAAAACCAAAAAAAAAAAAAAAAAAAAAAAACATTTTAGAGTGGTTTGTGAAGAGTTAGCCTCACAGTTTTCAAAAGAATGGCATTAAAGAAAGACTTGAGCAAAAGTTAAGAACGAAGTTAAAAGTGGAAGTGGTCATCGTTAAAGAGGCAGTTAAGCTAGAGGAGGAGAATGCTGCAAGACTGAGGGGTGATCAGGGGGGAGGGGGGGAGAAAAAGAGAAGAAAGCACTGTCCTTGACCGAAGTGGCGGAAAAAGAAAGTGAGGGAATATCGTCCAACTCACTCTAGCAAGCGCGTCAACTGCGCAGCTAGCAGGCTAGTCTGCCCCTTGCCTTATAAACGACGCACAATCCACTTCTTATATAATTCTCATACCATATTATCAACAACAGTCATTCATACTGTTACACTATTTTAAGACTCAACCTTAACGAGCATGTTTATTGAACTGAATCATCTTAGTTTTACTTTAGAAATTAAAATTTCATATGCAAAATCTATGTATGCAAACGCTAAAAACCACAGTAAGAAAAGAGAATAAATGACTAAGATCTTACAACAAAACAAGTGAGCTTCGTCAGAGTCCAACTGAAATTATATAACTTGGACTCTGACGAAGACCACTTGTTTTCATTAAAAGATCCTAGGATTTTTTTATTTTTTACTGTAGTTTAGACATTGATTTTTATTTCTTATGTACAAGTGAAATCTTTATATATATATATATATATATATATATATATATGATATATATATAAAGATTTCACATAAACACGTGAAATAACAATCAATGATCAAACTACAATAAGAAAAACTAAAGTTGGGTTTTTGACTCTGACTTAGACCGCTTGTTACGGTTGAAAGATCTTAGTCTTGTTTTCCCATTTTCTTATTATATATATATATATATAACACTATTTTCCTTTATTATCGAGCTAGACCAAACCTCGATAAGAAAGAATAATAGTGTTAAATATATGTGGTCGAGATTGGAAAACATTCGTATATATATGGCAACCATCAATATTGTTTTAGTATTATAATTTGTAATAATTTGTCCATTTTTAAATATTCCTACTTTTGCCTTTGAAAAAGATTTTGAATAAAATCGAAACGTTGGCAATAAGAGTTTGATTGGAAGTGGAAGAAACTGACCGCATCCGAATTTATCCTTTTCATGTTACATATCTGTCCCACGGTCGACAATTCATATATATATATATATATATATATATATATATATATATATATATATCAATGATCAAACCACAATAAGAAATGGGAAAACAAGACTAAGATCTTTCAACCGTAACAAGCGGTTACTTCGTCAGAGTCATAAACCCAACTGAACACTAGATGTAGAAAACATCTGTTCAAGAGTTGAGAAGAGTGGGAGGGAAGAGTGGTATTTTAAACATCATTTCTTATTGTGGTTTGATCATTGATTGCTATTTCACGTGTTTATGTGAAATCTTTATATATATATATATATATATACAAAAAACTTAAGTTTATCGGGACTTGGTGAGTTCTTCAGGTTCAAATTAAACTCTCATTGCCAACGTTTCGGTCTTTATTTAAAACCTTTTACATAGGCCTACAAAAACAGAGGACATATCAGAAATAATACAGTCATTATTTATTTATTATTTATTTCTTATATGTCCTCTGTTTCTGTAGGCCTATGAAAAAATTTTTAAATAAAGACCGAAACGTTGACAATGAGAGTTTAATTTGAACCTGAAGAACTGACCGAGTCCCGATGAACTTTAGTTTTGTTTCTATTCCACGGTCGATACTTTTATTTTTATTTATATATATATATATATATATATATATATATATATATATATAGAAAATTGTCACAATAACACGTGATATAAATATTCAGGTAACTCACCACAAATTAGAGAAGATAGTCGCTCTAAGGCCTTTCGTTTTCACGTCGTCAGAGAGCAAGTGAATACAAGTTGTAAGCAGGTTATGAATTTTGATTTAAAGAAGGAGTAAGATTGGCATCATTGACAGTATTTTTCCCTATAACTGTTGAAATAGTCTTGATTTGTTTGATAATTCCTTCAATTAGAAATTTATCTAATTTAAAAAGGCCTGGACTAGTGTTGACCAAGTTCTTAGAAAAGTCTTTTATGAGGGCGCTTTCAATAATGTTTCTTCTTCTTTCACATGACATAAAAACCAACTCCTTTGCTTCTTTCCAGTTAATTATGTGATTTTTGTCTCTAATGTGTAGGAACAAGGCACTTTTATCATCTTGTCTTCTAACTGAATACTGATGTTGCTTAATCCTTGTATCCATTCCTTTTCCTCACGTAAGTGAGGAACGTTTTTCAAGAAGGAATTTGCTGGTGGTTCCCTACAGCCCATGTTTAAAAGACATTCCATATTTGTTGAAGAAGCTAGATATCTCAGTTACATTTAGTAGTGGTGGTAATTTGTCAAATAGACTTGTCCATAACTCTAAAAGAAGCCGAAAAAACTGTTGTGTATACAGAATTCCTTGCAAGGATTGCGAGTTGGCTTATATTGGACAGACGGGAAAAGGAATGGATACAAGGATTAAGCAACATCAGTATTCAGTTAGAAGACAAGATGATAAAAGTGCCTTGTTCCTACACATTAGAGACAAAAATCACATAATTAACTGGAAAGAAGCAAAGGAGTTGGTTTTTATGTCATGTGAAAGAAGAAGAAACATTGTTGAAAGCGCCCTCATAAAAGACTTTTCTAAGAACTTGGTCAACACTAGTCCAGGCCTTTTTAAATTAGATGAATTTCTAATTGAAGGAATTATCAAACAAATCAAGACTATTTCAACAGTTATAGGGAAAAATACTGTCAATGATGCCAATCTTACTCCTTCTTTAAATCAAAATTCATAACCTGCTTACAACTTGTATTCACTTGCTCTCTGACGACGTGAAAACGAAAGGCCTTAGAGCGACTATCTTCTCTAATTTGTGGTGAGTTACCTGAATATATATATATATATATCAGTTCAAAAATGAAGAAAAGTAACACACAGAGAAAGAGACACACTTACAAACTCAGATTTTTGGATGATTCGTCTTCAGGAGAAAAGAAAATTTGTTTTTTCGAATTTTGAGTGAATGTATGTATATATAACAAGATTTTATATTTTTTATATATATATAACAAGGTTTTATGACACACGTGAAACAACAATTAATGTTCAAACCACATTAAGGAATGGGAAACCAAGACTAAGATCTTTCAACAGTAACAAACGGTCTTCGTTAGAGTCAAAACCCAACTGATCTTAGTTCTTCCATTTCATATTATGGTTTGATCATTGATTGTTATATCACGTGTTTATGTGAAATCTTTTATATACATATATATTCCGGGTCATGGGATTCTCTAAGGCTATATACGATTCAAATAGTCCTTCATGAACACATTAGAGTAATAGAGAATAATACTATGGGAGACTAATTTTATATCAAGGTTACGTTATTCTTATCTATAAAACAGTCCCATGGTTTCATGATAAAGCTTTTACAATTAGAATTGATTGATGGGAAGATTCCTTGAAACTATAACATATATCTGATTATCTATTACTTTTTATTTTATAAATAATGTAGATGGGAATGCATTGGTGCTGTTAGAATTGGTGCCAGGGTAGCCCAGTGGCTTGCGTGCTCGCCTTTGGACTGGTAGATCCAGGGTTTACTAACCACTCTGGTTCTTGATTTATTTACGCGGGAGGTGAAAAAAATCTGAGTGTATGATTCCTAGGGGGGAGGACATGAAGGCGTCGGTCCCGAGCCTCTACAATATCAATACTGGTAAAAGATTCGTACTGATATAGACTTGAGTTAGGCAAATTGTAGACCCAAGAATGTTGAAGATCATTGTGAGTTATCACAAAAATCCAGTGTTTGGCCTGTGTGTGTTCTCGTGCTAGGCTGCCGCTACAACCTAAACGTCGAATCATCAATGAATGGAGTGTAACGGGGAAATGACCCGGCATATCATTGACCATGACGTCACTAGTCTAATTGAAATTCTCTTTTGTAATCTCAAAGACGGGAAAGCTAAAAATAAACATAATGATTAATTCAAATCCCATGCTATTTGCATTTAACAATAATACGATTAAAATAAATTCTCTTCTTATTTTATGTCTATTTTCACCAAGCTTAAACTACACTATTGTTAATGTTCATTGTGGAGAAGTCTGCTGGTATAAGCAAATATTTATGTGCAATATTTAGAGAAAGATTGAACATTAAAATATTATCTGAAAAGGAAATGCTAAGAATAATAAAACGAATATTTAACATGAAATCAACGATTTATTAGATTCTAATATTAATTAATGAAATTTATTAAACATGTTTTTTTCAAATTATATCCAAACACAATGAATCTGTACAGCTGAGAGGTTACCAACTAGGAGTACGGAACGATATTGCTGAGGGTACGAAAAAAATCCAGATATATAATATTATTATTATTCGAATAATTTGTCATATTTTTATTTCTCACGATTAAGACATTCAATGAACTTGTTAGGAAACATCTCATTTGTTTTTCTTTTATAAGTATATTTCACATCTTGGGTTATTAATTTGTTTTAATGTGAGCAAATCACATACTACGTCTTAAGTAGAATAACCTGCGATGAAGTTACCTCTCTGTTACTTTTACAATCAGATAGACACCTTTGATTTCCTTCTGAGTAATAACATTTTTGAATTGAATTTATTTATGAGTTGAATGTTTATTTTAATTTACTGGCTGTAACATAATTATTTTTTTGTAACTCTGAGCAATAATTGTGTTTCTAAAGTTTAAGTAGCATTGTTAAAAGCTTGAAGGCAATAAACTGGAACAAGAAAAGGTATTAAAAGTTATTAGCAATCTTTTGGAATTATGAAACTCGTTATCCTGCATGTATTTCAAGGAAAGTATTATTTTGTGTAAACTATACTTTCTTCGTTATATACACCATTTTCAGTTGGGTTTCTGACTCTGACGAAGACCGCTTGTTACAGTTGAAAGATCTTAGTCTTGTTTTCCCATTTTCTTATTGTGGTTTGATCATTGATTGTTATTTCACGTGTTTACGTGAAATCTTTTTATGATCCATGTGTTTGATGTTTTTTTCTGTTATATTTATCCTTGAGTATAAGTCCCTCTCACGTCTTCTCTATCACTGATCTCTCACTGCTTGTCACTTTTTTCTTCCACTTTATCACTCACTGTCTCACTCCATATCGCTCATTGTCTCCTTCCCATTCTCTCACTCTCTGCTACTTCTTCTTATCTACTCTTTTCCTCTCTTTTTTGGAATATAAATTAATAATATTCGCTAGATTGTTTTTCTCGAATGACATTTACCTCATAATGTCACTCGCTTATACTCTTTAACTCCATTTTTTCCTTTTTAACTTTTTCTCTCTTAAAATATATATCTTTTAAACCAATAATTTATCTGTTTTGATCTTTCGCTTCCATATTGTTTTCACATTCTATTGGTATTTGAATTTGCCAAATTTGGCAACAATTGACCAGTTGACCTTGCCCGTCATAGGAATGCGTTTTGTCTGAGCGCCTATGAAAGAGATTGTTAAAGATCATTAACCATTCAAATAAAACTTATTCCTTATTCAACATGATTACCTTGTAAATAACACCTGGAGCCTGGGGACAAATAGAATAGCACACCTAATGATATACTACATGCGAAAATAGTAATTTATTTTCATATAAGTTAATAAGCAAATAATGTAAAATTACGGGTGACATAAATAAATATACATCCATTACAACACGAATATCTGAGATCTGTGATCCTACTGCTTTTTTTTTTGTTTATTTAATCGTTCTAATTGTAAATGTTTAAATTACACCTATGAATTAAATGTTTAAATTGTTGAAATAATGGTTTCCTTAGAACCTAATCGCATATTTATAGGTTTCATTTCTAGGAAATATCATAACCTAGGCTATCATTACTTAAGCTTTGTTGACAGTTTAAATGAGCATTTGTTAAAGAATCTCTTGCTATAAAACATTGTATATCTAATGTGCAAGTCAATAATGCATATGGCAACAATATTACAAGTACTTCAAGACCTTTTGTTTTCTTTGTTTTCCAATGCTAACGATTATAGGCTTTCATCTTTAGTGGTGTTCTGAGGTTGAAGCTGTGGCTCATTTATTATTTGGTACCCATTTTAATAATAGACATTGCCAGGTTGGTTTTACATTGAGAGTCGTAAATTTTGCATCACTGAAGTTTACTAGAGTAGAAATTATTGAAATTCTCTCTAAGGGAGGATAGATTTTGAAATTTTTCATCTTCAAGGTGAAATAAATCGAGGACCAAAGTGAGAATCGACCCAGGATATACCAGTCCAGAGACAAGCGCGCAAACTATTTAGCTACCTTGGCTCCTGGTTTTAAGGAAATGTTTATTAAACTATTACAGCTAGGATGGGAGAATCCACCGCTTTTGAACTAGACGACTAATTTTAAGAGAAATAAATGGAACTTTGCAGGTAATTAGTTTATTTCTTATAAAAACAGTTGTTAGATTACGTTACACTGTAAGTCCCACAAGACTATATGTCTATATAGACATATGTTATATAGGCCGTACATTGGCCCTTTGTGCCACCGCAAAATGAACATTTCACATTCGGAGTTCTAAATTTTACGTAATTCAAGTGTTTTTAGAGGCGGAATCTTTAAAGGGTACCTGATCCTTAGTATGTACTGACTTATGGCTGACTTAGTACTGCTGGCTTAGGGGTGAGGTGGTCAGATTTGTTCAACTCTTACGTGAATAAATCGATGGCTAGAGTGAGTATTGAACCCCGGACCTACCGTCCAGAGACGCGTACGTTTCCACTGGGCTAACTTGGCCCCCTAAAAAAACAATTGTTAACCGTGATTAATTCAATTATATTAGAGTCTTCTTATCAACAACCATATATATTTTATTATTTTTCTTTTTAATCGAGGTTTAGTCTAGACTAGATCAAACCTTCATAAAAAAGAAAAATAGTGTTTAATTATATTTAAACTAATATCTACACTAAGAAGGCAATGTTGTCCACTCGTCTATATTAACTACTGCCAACCAGTTGTTTCACTGGACCAACCCGTTAGCACCACATCCTTGGTGTTTTCCTGATGATGAACACAAAGTGTTCGAAACGCGTTGTTGCTGTTGAATAAAACTTCATTTGTGTGGAGACTTTTGTTTGTTTATCCATTTTAGCTCACAATAAACTGATTTGGACTTGTGGACTCGATATTTGGGGACCAGCCAAGCGTATACAAATATTCAAAGAATTCTAACAGCCTAATCCATAATCCTTTAAAAAAAATTCTACAAGCTCCTTTTTTACGTTTCTAATGATCTGAAAATACCTTTTATCCAGCAAAAAAATCCCATCATGATACTGCAAATTTCATGAATCTTTACCCATAAATCTAAATCCTTTAATTCAGGAGTTAACATCCCATTAGATTCCTGCCAACCCTATTAGAAGGCTAAAAAGATGTCGGCCCTGAGACCTACTCAGCAATGCTGTCACAAATGCTAAATTACAAATTATCACAACAATTTGTATTTAACATGTTCATATCCCTTAAATATAAGTTCAAAATAATTATTAATATAAACTATTAATAATTGTTTATTACACCTAATAAAAGTTTATTAAGTGTAATAAACTTTTTATGGACCAGTAAAATAATACACTTAACAACCAATGTTTGGTGTACTCTTTGGGAGTAATCTAGTCAAAAAAAAAAAAAAAAACTTAACTCTGAATTCTAACGTTTTGAAAATTTATATTTTCATTATCCACTGCTACAAAAAAAATAGATGATCTATTATTATTAAAAAATAAAAAGAACGGATTAAAACATCCAAAAGAAGTGATAATATTTATTTATTATCTCTATGTAATAGAGCATGTATGTTCTTGCAGCATTGATAATGAAAATATAAATTTTCGAAGCTTTGGAAGCGAGAGTTGAGTGTTTTGAATCTTTAAAAACTGCAGCAACATTGCTTGTGTAGTGTATTTATTTATATTAAATCCACTCTTTTGTTTTAAATCTAGTAGGAACCCCTATTTCTTGTTACATCTCTAAGTATAGTTGTAATATATTTATTCATAAAATAAAAAATAAATATATAAATAATGATAAAGTAGAGTTGTTAATTTTTTTCGTAAATATGATGTCAAGAGAGCTGGAAGACTGTTTTCCCAAAGCTTGGCTTGTGTAGTGGAGGTGGTGGGGGTATTCAAGGTCACAGCTGACCACAAACTTCCCATATCTCCGTAATAATCAATGTATCTTCCTCATTGTTTTCCAACAACATTCCAACAAATAAACCTTTTAAAAATAAAAGTTATTGTATTTGAAAAAAAGTTTTCATCAAAGTATTTAATTAAGAGAATTTCACTTCATTTTCGTTTTATATTCTTTAAGATCAGGGGTTCTCTTTGTTTTCAACGATTTTATTTCCTTATACACATCTTGAGAACTATTTTACCATCTCTGGATCTCCTCCCCCCCACCCCTGGATATTTAAAAAATATAATTAGTGCTCATTAATTTTCAAACAAATATTCGTTTTCAGGTAAATGAAAATTGTAACTATGAAGTAATTTCTTTACACTTGTAACATAACGTTATATATTGTTGTCGAAATACACTGATTTTCAATAAATCCTGAAAGAATATAAGTTACTTTAGATTTCAAATGTTCTAGTAAACTTGGTTTAGTGGCATATACAATTGTTTTCACAAATGCCAATAAAAAGAAAAATCTAATTAATTCAAATCAATAAATGATCAAACCACAATAAGAAATGGGAAAACAAGACTAAGATCTTTCAACCGTAACAAGCGGTCTTCGTCAGAGTCAAGAAAGATCTTAGTCTTTGAAAGAAAGTCTTTGAAAGATCTTAGTCTTGTTTTCCCATTTCTTATTGTGGTTTGATCATTGATTGTTGTTTCACGTGTTTATGTGAAATCTTTTTATCAAATCAATAAAAAGGTACGTTTTCTTTGTGGTTAAAGTTTTTCTGTAACCATCTTTAAATCAGGAATTTCTTAACAGGTGGGTCGGAAGAGTTAGGCTATTTTATAAAACATCAGAATATCTAAGATGTTTCTTAAAATTACCTTTTAAATAACAAAAACTTTGGGAACTCGTTTCTTTTTTTAAGTCTTATATGATTTATAGCTTCACATATTTTCTTAATATCATATTTTTAATTTTCCTCCCGAAAAATAAACGCTATTGTTCTGATTTAAAAAAAAAACATTCGATCTCACAAAAAAAATGGCAAAATTTATGTCGAAAAAAAAATGGAGAGATTTGACGGCAGATATAAATGACAGGATTGTTTAATTAATCACCTGTCATTATTCAAATGAGACTAGTGTTTTAGTTGTATGACTTGCCATTAATACATTCTGTAATTTGCATGAATCATTCAGCTGAAACATATTATTTCAGTACTTCATATATAACAGTATTTTTTATACTTACTAGGTAGTAGGTGTTGTTTGCTTTATTGAAAGTTTACATATATTTTATATAAAGTTATTAGATCTATACTCCATAAAGGAAAAAAAAAGAACAAAATATTGTTCTCCAATTAAATATGAGAACATAAGGATGATTCCACGGAATGTTAACAAACTTTTAATGGGACAAAAGTATAGATAATCAGAATTTTAATTCAGTTTTAATATAACAGCAGTACAGTTCATCAGAATTTTAATGGAGCAGAGGCACAGACACTCAGAAGTTGAATTCAACGTTAATATAACATAAGTACAGATCCTCAGATTTTAATTAAATTTTAAGATAACAAATAATTATTAATATTAAACAAATAATATACCGTCTTACCTCGTACACTGCTGCTGTAGCTCTCGGACCGGTTTCGGGTGTTATCCATCTTGAAGAAGAACTGATGTTGAAGATGGGTGACACCCGAAACCGGTCCGAGAGGTACGGCAGCAGTGTACGAGGTAAGACGGTGTATTATAGTTCTAATATTAATAATACTAACCTCTGTGCTAATGACGAAATGCATGAATTTAACAAACAATTATTTAATAGCATTAATAAGGCAATTGTTATAATTAATGAATATATCAGTTTTAATAATGAATTTCAAACAAGACTTTACTGTCCTATAAACCTCAGTTTGCTCTATAACAGTGATTCCAATGTTGTTATATTGAATACATGGATATAGTATTCATGCAATATAAAAGTAATAGTTTTTAGACTGTTTTTTTGTGATTTTGAGAATATTTTAACACAAACATTGATACTTTGGCTACATGGCAGCCATATTAGAATAAAGTTGAAGACTTCTGTTGATTGTTAACGAGTTTGACATTTTGTTTACAGATAGCATTGCTGAGTGCAGGACACTACAGATTATTCCTTCAAAGATTCACTCATTTCATTCTATTTAAAAAAAGAAATGTTGGCTGTCTTCGTCGTGAACATAAGGAAGTCTCCCTCTGTTCTACTTAGTGGAAAACTCTGTTTATTTATTTATTTTTTTTAAAACAGTTCCTTCAAACCCCAGATGATAGCAGTGGCGTAGTTGTTCTTTAGGCCGCCCGGGGCGCTCATGTCACTTGCATCACTAACGCATAGGCCGCTGTCTTTTTGTTACATATATGTTGAAGATTTAACGAATTTCCATGTTTAAATATGGGGCGTTATTTAACAATATATGTTTAAATGAAGGACTGCTTCCAAATTTTACAAATACATATATATATATATATATATATATATATATATATATATAAACTAGAATTTTTAAAAGAACACACAGAAAAGAAATCACTTAACTCACTACTATATTTCGATGTCCTCGTCGTCAGGAATAGATGTGAATCGGTCCAATATATATATATATCCAATATATATATATATGAGTCGTTATCAGCCTTTGAAGGCTGATCATCTATTCCTGACGACGAGGACATCGAAATATAGTAGTGAGTTAAGTGATTTATTTTCTGTGTGTTCTTTTGAAAATTCTAGTTTATATATATATATTTGTAAAAGTTGGAAGCAGTCCTTCATTTAAACATATATTGTTAAATAACGCCCCATATTTGGCTTGTATAACTTTATAGTTTTACTGAAGAGACGAGGAAGGAATTCCGGAAACTGGAGAAATTGTGTAAGAAGCAGATACAAGCCAAATATGGGGCGTTATTTAACATATATATATATATATATATATATATATATATATATATATATATATATAAAGTAAGTGAGTTTGTTTGTTTGTTTAACCTTTTTCGTGGAGATAGATATCTGAAATTATTATAATCTTTACAATTGTTGTGATT
Organism: Hermatobates lingyangjiaoensis; assembly: GCA_026182355.1. Taxonomy (NCBI): domain Eukaryota; kingdom Metazoa; phylum Arthropoda; class Insecta; order Hemiptera; family Hermatobatidae; genus Hermatobates; species Hermatobates lingyangjiaoensis. The sequence goes on from JAPFBL010000154.1 coordinate 655,033, forward strand.
GTCTTTGGTGTAGTTGTATTATATAATAACAAATCGTATTAAGGAGTCAGGTAGCCCAGTGGCTTGCGTACTCGCCTCGACTTTCTACAATATTATTTAATAATATTTCTCATTAGGGGGTCAAGGTAGCCTATAATATATAATAAACTATTGCATTAGAGGTTTAAAATGAATAGTTTAAAAAAAAAACTTGAACACAACTGTCAGATAAAATACGAATGTTCTAAGGTAATATTATAAAGACACATTTCTTTCATTAATGTTATTTTATGTTGAGTAAATCAATTGAATATTTCGATTTACAAGTTTTGTTTGTTTTAAATGTATTTTTATTATCTATATAACTTAAATTGATGTTTTATTTATTTATGTCAAAAAAGAATTGATTTTTTTTCTTTGGAATTATTTTTATTTTGCTAAATATGCTTACTGTGTATATATCTTGAATCATGTTAAGAATAGTATATCAAAAGCTTGGGCCATATAAGAATCTTTGTTTTGACAACTTAATAACAAGAAACAACAATTAGAATGATCTTAGTCAATCAGGTTCAGTGAATTTATTTCAATAAGTATTACTATAATTTCTGAGTGACCACAAAGGGTCACGGGTAGTCTAATAAACAAATAAGTATTATATCGACGTGTTGCATATAAAATCTTTAGATTTGATTAGTTTAAAGCCAAGGGGGTTGCGCTTAAAATTTCAAATTGCCGTTAGTTTTATTGTCTATTTTTATATATTTTCCCCAGTTCTTGATACTTGCTTCCTTTCCCCCTACCCTTTGCAATGGCACTGCTTTAGCAGCAATGTAGTCTTTTGCTATAGTCTCAAAAGACCAGTCCTGCGTCCTTGCGGCATATGAAAACACGCCGAGTCAGCCTGATTGCACAATGTCTGGCCCTGGTCTAATTACAGCGTGGGAAGGCGAGGTGTCTGCAACATATATTTCGTGTCAACCAAACAATTATACCACTTCTAAGGAACTCTGTCAAACTAACTGATTAGTTAATGACTTTTAAATTACGAGACCGATTAAAATAAGGCTGTTTTTAATTAATAAATTAAAATAACTTTATGAGCAAAATCACTTTGAAACTGATAGAACTTGGTTTTGATTAATGAACAAATTTGAATAATGTATAAGGAGGGTTGTTAAACTAACGCCTGTCACGGGACTTGTCTGTAGGTAATTTCCCCGGGATTGTGAAGTAAAACTTAAGTAATTTTGAAGAGAGGGGGCCAGGGTAGCCTAGTGGCAACGTGCTCGTCTCTAGACTGGTAGGTCCGGAGTTCAATACCCACTCAAGCTCTCAATTTTTTCACGCAAGAGGTGAATAAATTTGATCATGTCGTCCCTCAGAGAGGATGTTAAACCGTCGGGTTTGAGTCTAAAATCGAGTTTAAAGTTTCATGGTCGGTACGATGATTCCTAAATTTTGCCTAGCTCAAATGTATTTAGAGTATGACTACGTCATCGCTAAGCCATTGGTCCCTAGCCTGCGCATGCAGGTACTGATTAAAGAACCCTACTTTAAATAAGCTTAATTGAGCGTATTTAGATGTATAGTGTAGATGTTAATGTAGTTAGCGTATTAGATGATAATTAGCTCTCTATTCAATGATTCTTAAATCATACCTATCTGAAATATATTTAGAGTAGGGGTCTTTAACGACTACTTGACATCATACAGACTCGGGACCAACTGCTCAACATCTCAGAGGGAAAAGTTCAGATTTAATCACCTCCCGCATGAATAAATCGAGGGCCATAGTAGGTATTGAACCCTGGATCTCCCAGCCCAAAGGCGAGCACGTTTCCACGGTGCTAACCTGGCCTCCTAATTCAGTAATTGTACCATAATGAACTTTTTTCTATTCGGCAATTTTTTAAAAATGAATTCAGTGGGTCCTTCTCTATGAATCTATTTTTGTGGTTAATATCATTATTGAACAGTATGGCCAGGTATCGTGTTCAGAGCCTTTCAGATTCAAACAGGAGCCAACACTTCTTTACATTTTTAAACCAAACTGACCTTCAATTTACCCTCTTATCAGTTTGATAATAACTGAACATTTCACCTGACTGGATTTAGTAGGCAATACAGTCGAATTTCTGTGACGTAATATAATCCAGATACGATGCAGTTCGCATACAGTTCGACTCTAGGAGATATACTTTACTGTATAGACGAAATAATATTGAGTGTTATTTAGAAAAATTGAGAAGCTTGTTAAAAAGCAGGTAGCAGCTAAATTTGGTGTCATTTTAAAAAATATATTGTATATATATAATAGTATAAATAGGGAGCAGACCTTCTTTATTACATATTGTGTTGAACTGAATTGCCTTAATTAAACATACCTTTTTTTTGAGCAGTTTTTCATATTTCCTTGATAATTTTAAATCGTCTTGATTTAGTTGGTGAATTATTTGATATTGATGGCTTTCCAGAGTTTCGCTCAAATAATTCACCAACTAATTCAAGACGATTTAAAATTATCAAGGAAATATGAAAAACTGCTCAAAAAAAAAGGTATGTTTAATTAAGGCAATTCAGTTCAACACATTATATATATATATATATATATATATATATATATATATATATACACTTTAACACATAGAAAAGAACACAGAAAGACACTACAGAACTCACTTCGATATTTCGACATCCGCCGTCATCGGGAAGAAGTGCGAAGTACTCGCGTTGAGAAGCAAACTACTACTCATAAATTATATATATATATATATATATATATATATATATATATATATATATATATATATATATATATAATGATAAAAGTATGGACCGTGAAGTAGAAACAAAATAAAAACTCGTATATGAGTACTTAGTCAATTCTTCATGGTCAAATTTAACTCTCAATACCGAATTTTTGTTTTTTTACTTTAAAATCTTTTCATAGGTAAAAGTATAAAATTTTCAAACAGGAAAACTTAAGTAGTGAGAATTTAAAAGAAAACAATTTGAAAATTTCTAACTAGACAATTGCTGTTGAAATTTTTCTGTATCAAAATTTTATACTTCTGCCTATGGAAAAGGTTTTAAATAGAAACCGAAACATTGGCATTGAGAGTATAATTTGAACCTGAAGAACTGACCGAGTCCTGATAAATTTTATTATATATTTATATACCATATATATATATATATATATATATATATATATACATATATATATATTATATATAAATTTTATTTATTATATAATATATATATATATATTATATAAATTTTATTTATTATATAATATATATATTACTGAAATATATATTATTGAAATATATTAATTTTCAATAGATTTAATCGTAGTATAACCTGAAGATAACCAATGTATGGTCGAAAGCTTGTTTCTACCTAGTGTTTTAGTATTTCATTGAAGTTGTTTGTTATTAGTTTTCTGAATAGTTTTACTTGTTACGATCACATGTCTCTGGCCCATCATATATGGAAGTTACCTCAGCAACATCGAATGACAGTGAGAAAAATCGAGGCTATCAGCAAAAAGGTCGTCAATGCAGAAGCTGTTGCATACTTTAATTCTATATATATAAATATATACAACAAAACGATTGCATATACACTTAGTGTTCTTGGTCACAGAGTGTGTATCAGTGAAAGTACCTTTAAATAAGTATAACAGGTATTTAAAAAGTGCCATTGAAATGGTATAGCATTCAAAAGTGGCGTTAAATTAAAAGAGATTGGAAAACATTGTAATAGATGGTTTGATATTGTTTAATGATAGTAAAGAAATATGTGTTCTCCCATAAGGCCGACCTTGATCTGAAAATGTTTATTGATAAACTCATTATGGAGAGAGAGGGAGAGGCTGTTGTATGCTAAGCAGTCGGAGTCAGAGGGTGTTGTTTTCTATAAGGACCATTAGAAGGAGGGGTTAGGGGGGGGGGGGGGGGATATGCAGCCTTGCATTAATAACATCCTCTTCTGTGACCATCCATTAGCTTGCCTCTTCGTCACAGGTATTTAGAATGTGCTTGACTTGGGGCTCTTACGGGGGGGGGGGGGGGGGGGGGGGGTGTCAAAGGACATGCTTGTGGGCCTGCTGCTGAAACGTCCAAGCACACGCACACAGGCACGCAAACATAGAGTGAGAGGGGGAGAGCGAGAGAGATAGCCATAACACATACTATTAAATAGAGTTAGTCAGAGGGAGAACATATTTACTGATATACGTGCGTTGATTTAGTAAAGAAGTCAGAGAAGGAGGGAGAGAGGTAGAGAGAGAGAAAAGAAGAGAGTGAGTGAAAGATAGAGGGAGAGAGAGAGAGGGAGATTTTACCTTAAATTGCATCGGGAAGGCTACTTCATTTAAATGTTTTGTGGGTGTTTTTTATATTATTTTTTTTTTATTTTTATTGTTTAAACCAAATCTCTAGCGGGTTAAAAACGTCAGATCTTTACGGTCTTTTTGTTTGTTTGGTAATTCTAAATTGGGAGTCCTGAAGTTTACCTAACTGAAGTATATTCAAAGTAGGGATTTTAACGAGTACCTGACATCGTACAGGCTCCTGACCGACGGCTTACCGTCCTCTCCGAGCGACGACGACGTGCTCAGATTTATTCACCCCCGCGTGAACAAATCTACGGCCAGAGTGGGTATTGAACACTTGATCTACATACAAGTTCAGAGGCGAACACGTTGTTACTGGGCCCCCTTGAAATTAGTAAGAAATATTCAATACATAGATTGTCTCCCGCGTCAATAAATCGAGGGCCAGAGTGGGTATTGACCTCCGCATCTACCAGTTCAGAGGCAAACACGTTGCTACATTAAATGTACTATGAAATATGTAATTCATAGATTGAACTATGAGGATAACTATACGAGAGACAGAGTGATGAAGTGAAAGTGAAAGAAGAGATAAAGGAGAGGAAAATTTGCTAACAATCAAGCTTTTTCTTTTTTTTCTAAATAACCATCAATTTAGATGAAGGCAAGCCTTGTATAGGATACAGGAAGGAAGCACTGTGCGTGTACCCGACCCGCCAGGTGTGGTCACCTGTAGCTCCAACACCTGGACCTCCGCTGACTCCCCCTTCCTGCTCTTTCCGCTCTACTTCTTCCATCACCTCCCCTCTCCCTATTAAAAACATCCCTTGACCTCCATTCACCCCTTCTCAACCCACTTAATTATACAATACAAAGCCTATAAATTACCTGCCAAACAGATGCCGATTCACCGTTTCTTTAAACAATTCATTTCCATCTGTCCATTTAACAGGTCGTTTTGAGAGTTACCTGCGCTATACCATCGTATCTACTTTTATATTTACAAGAGTATCGAATTTTCTTTAAAACAATAACACTTCAATAGTATACATAAACATTTTTTCATTTAATCAATATTTTATCTTTTTTTCATATAGATCTAATAGAGACGAGAACAGATCGCGCAAAAATGAAAAACCGCGAAGTAGTGCCCCCCCCCCCCCCACTGTTATATAATTTATTCACCTCCCGCATGAATAAATCGAGGGTCATAGTAGGTATTGAACCCTGGATCTCCCAACCAAAAGGCGAGCACGTTTCCACGGTGCTAACCTGGCCTCCTAATTCACAAATTGTACCATAATGAACTTCTTTCTATTCTGCAATTTTTTAAAAATGTATTCAGCGGGTCCTTCTGTATGAATCTATTTTTGTGCTTCATATCATTATTGAACAGTATGGTAAGTATCGTGTTCAGAGGCTTTCAGATTCAAACAGGAGCCAACACTTTTTTACATTTTTTACCATAATACAAAATATATATTTATATTATATATAAATAATATCAACATAGTGTATACATATATAGATGTAAATAGAGTTGACATGAAAATGTTTTTAGAAATTTTTTCTTCTAATAGCAAGGTACATAACGCACCTCTGAAAAATTTGAAATTTTGTATAATTTTTCCCAATTTATTTGCAAAAATGAATTTTTTTTGTACAAATCTGCAATACACTGAGGGCACGAAAGTTTAGTCTCGAAGTAGCGAAGGATCACTTAATAATAGTATAAAAATCAATTTACTGTAAAGTATAACAAAACAATAGTGTAAATTTAAACTAAAAAACAGAATTGGAAAAATGTGGTTATAAAGAGATGTGTGTATTACTTCACAGTCCTTGGAATATGAAGAAATGAAATTTACATTGAACTAAACTGATTGTTCATTATTTGTGCACTCTGTAACAGTGTGGTGTTTCTCATAGGTGGGGGGGGGGGGGGGGGTTAAAAATTACGTCTCCACAGCAAACAAGTTTAATGTAAAACTAAGAACGCGTTTCGAACACTTAGTGATCTCCTTCCGGTTTACATCTAAAAACATATACATATCTGTCAACTTTATAAGTTGGTTCATGTTCTAGATTCTAGTGTGTTGTGCTTTATTAAGATTCAGGATTAATTGAGCCATGTTTACTACTAATTTCCTTTTTAAAAACCCCAATAGTGTAATTCAACATTCATATATTATATTCTGATTATTCCGATGTTTTTGAAGCTCACAGATTTGTTCATTTTATTTAGATGTAAACCTGAAGAATAGTGAGCGTTTGAAAACTGTCGTTGGTTTCATTTCCTTTTATTTTTTTGTGTGAAATCACCCAAAATAACCTGATTGTTATTTATGGAAATTATTGTTATCTTACTGGGTGCCAGATTAGCTGAGTGGCAACGTGCTCGCCTATGGACTGCTAGGTCCAGGGTTCAATACTCATTCTGGCACTCAATTTATACATTCGGGAGGTTGATAGATTTGAGCCCGTCGTCCGTCGAAGAGGCGGTTAAAGCATCGGCCTCATAGCCTGTACGATGTCACCTACTTGTAAAACACCTCTAAACTAAATACTCTTGCGTTAGGCCGCTAAGCCTTTACAGTGTCAGGTACTCGTTAATTAATCCCTACTCTAAGTACACTTGAGTTTGGCAAAATTTAGGACTCCCAATATAGAATGTTCATTGTGTGTTATCATAAAGGGTGAATGTTCTGCCTATGTGTGTTCTCTTGTGAGACAGCTACTGCAACTTAAGCTAACCTATAGTAAAGTTGAGTGTAAGCCGCATCTATTTTGTTTCTGACTAGTCTGTGATTGATTTACCTGTTTTTCTTGAAAGTAGGTTGGGATTTTAGCTGCATAAGTGTCTCCTCTGTTTGCTCATTGTGTGTGTCATATTGAGGTTTAACGATAGATCACAGTTTTAATTAGGGAAACGACCTCGCGTTTAGTCAGAGCCAGCCTTTTGCAATATGTATCAAGGGAAAACCAAGAGAATTATCAATGCCCTTCCCATTCCGAATCCCATTAGTCGAATGACAACGAGTCAAATGGCCCGAAGCAAGGCTATGCAAGCTCTTCAGACAAACATTTTATTCTTTTGCATTGAATACCAAACGACTATAGGAATAAAACATGCCTGGTTACAGAACACTGCAAGTAATTGCCCCCATACTGTGCAACCCATACGATTTACCTATATTCTGAGAGACATGAAGTCTCAGCCGGAATTAGCAGCATGGTCTACAATGCTGACAGAGCATGTATTCATGCATGGCAGGCCCGTGGCGAGCCAAGGGAAACGAGCATCCATGCCTTGGGTGTGTTTGACATATACACGTGAAATAACAATCAATGATTAAACCAAAATATGAAATGGGAAAAAAAGACTAATATCTCTCAACCGTAACAATCTGTCTTCGTGTGAGTAAAAAACACACCCAAAAGGGACTAGTAAAGGAAATAATACACATTGGACAAACGGAAAACACTTGCAACTCTAGAACAGACATAGAAAAATTTAGCCAAATTTACACAAACATTTTTACACAATAAAAGAAAACAAACCATAGGGACTCACAAATGAAGATTAGGCAAACGCAGTAAAAAATAAAAAAATATATATATAAAAAACACTGAGTACTCAAACAAGCAAAAGAGAACACAACCGTAAAGAAACCTCCCAGAAAACAAATAGTAGCCATCATGAAACAGTAGTAAATAAGTATGCTGAAACATAAACAGATTTCCAAGGTAATCAAATAGTGATCTCTATACTTATGCAATAATTCTAAAGCAATAGAATAATTATAACAATATCCTTATGTCAATGTATAACAAAATAATCCATAGTCGAAATAACTGATTTATCAATAAATTCCTCTTTGTTACTGTACATATTAAAATGTAATAAATTACCAAATAGTAGTAATAGTAGTGCTAATTGTAAAGCAATCATGTTGTAGCCCTGAAGATGACATAAATATATGTCGAAACGTCGGCAAAAGGACTGGTTTAAAATCATTGGACCTCAACCCTCAAAAAAATTACATTATATATATATATTATTGAATATGATCGCAGTTTCTGCGTTAACGACCTTTTTGTTAACTGATTCTAACCTACTGGCTACTCTCTAAAAAGGTCGTTAACGCAGAAACTGCGATCATATTCAATAAAATATGCTTGAGAGAAGATCTGCTGCCAATATATACCAATATATATATATATATATAGGTACAGGACAGTACCGCCCTGTCTTCCTGCGGGACTCTTCGCTCTTCGTTCTTCGCACCTCCTGATGACGACGATGGTTGAAATATCGATGTGAGTTATGTCTGTGTCTTTCTGTGTGTTTCCTTCGTTTTGAATTTATTTTATTTTATATATATATATATATATATATATATATATATATATATATATCAGTTGGGTTTTTTACTCTCACGAAGACAGATTGTTATGGTTGAAATATATTAGTCTTTTTTTCCCATTTCATATTTTGGTTTAATCATTGATTATTATTTCACACGTATATGTGAAATCTTGTTATATATATATATATAAGTATCGACCGTGAAGAAGGAACAAAATAAAATATTTCAGAACTTAGTCAGTTCTTGAATATTGATAATATTATCGATCTCTGTCTATTTTATATTTCTAACTATCGCTTCTCTTTCTCTATCTACTCTCTCCCTTACACATCTCTCTTTTACTCTCGCTCTCTCTCTCCACTTTTTCCCTTCTTTTCTCTTTTTATCTTTCCCTAAAGCAATTGTCATAATAACAAATATAGTCGTATCTTTTAGGCGAAATCATTTAAAATAAGTAAGGCTTGAATTAAATAAAAAAAAAAAAATTGTGAAAGAGATTGCGCCCGAACAATTTAGATGAGTGTTGAGAAATGATTTGGAGGAAAGGGTGTTGTAAGATGGAAGAGGTAGAGCATAAAGAAGTGAACCCTTCGCGCTCCGACCCCTCGTCAAGACACAACAGGGTCTCAAGGTCTCTTGGTAAACATTGTGCCCCGTCCTAGACAAATATTAACATAAGGGCCTTTGCCAACACTGTGCTTCCAAGGCCTAAAGGGTTTACTTAAACCTTTTAGTTTAGCCTTTCCTTAATAAATAACCTGTCCAACCCCAACCGAAAGAAAAAAAAAAAAAAACAAAGAAGAAAACTAACCTTAGCTTGATAAGTTAACAGACGAATTCCTCAAAACTGTATAGCAGAAGAGGTCATTGAACTGTCGCTGTGAAATGCGTTCAGAAGTTGTCAGCTGAAATATTTTTGCTGCCTGGGAGTAAGATCCCCCCGCTGACAGTTAATCTAACAAATGATTTTTATACTCAAACAAAACATTTATAATGTTTCAAAAAATTTTTATAAATATAAATTTTAAATAATTGGTAATTGAAGTTTAAAACTAGTTTCAAGTTCAAAATAAGCTTGGAATTGTATAGGGTTTCGCACAAAGATGTATACACAGTTTAGATTTATTTAGCTGTCTATTGTAACTCGTTTTATTTTCAACAAGTCTAAGAATTTACATGCGTCTTTCTATTTTTTGTCACCACCTGTTCTCAGACTGTAGTCTGCTCTGGTCCATACACTGCTGATAACACAATTGTTTATTTTGGTTGTAAAGTAGAAAAGAGTTAGATTCTAGATTAGCCCATTCTCTTATTGACAATGGTCCAGACCGAAGTGGTACTTTGAAAGTGCAGCAAGTTCAAGTAAAGAAGACTAGTCATGTAGGGTCAAGACAAGTGACCAATGGCGTAACAACTGTTTTTGCCTCCCGTTGGCCCTCCATAATCTGTTAACCTTTCAAATTCCAGAAAGTCTTCAAAATATTTATTTGAATTGAATTACAATCAAGGTTCTAATTCTAGACTGCTGTTATTAGTGCCAGACTTTCATCTTATTACAGTACTCGTGTACACATATACAGTTATCATCACAAGGAAACCAAAGATTTTTTAAAACAAACCGTATAATTGAAATTATAAAAAAAAATGCTAAATTAAATTAACTGGCTACGCATACAAATGTAATAAACTTTCAACCCCTTAAATACAACACTGACGTTATTAAATGAGATGCGGCGTAATCAAATACAACACTGACTTTATAAAATGAGATACGGCGTAATGAATTGCAACACTGATTTTATCAAATGAGATACAACGTAATCAAATACAACACTGACTTTATCGAATGAGATACGACGTGATCAAATACAACACTGATTTTATCGAATGAGATACGACGTAATCAAATACAACACTGACTTTATCGAATAAGATACGAAGTAATCAAATACAACACTGATTTTATCAAAAGAGATACGACGTAATCAAATAAAACACTGACGTTATCAAATTAGATACGACGTAATCAAATACAACACTGACTTTATGGAATGAGATACGACGTAATCAAATACAACACTGACTTTATCGAATAAGATACGACGTAAGCAAATACAACACTGACTTTATGGAATGAGATACGACGTAATCAAATACAACACTGACTTTATGGAATGAGATACGACGTAATCAAATACAACACTGATTTTATCGAATGAGATACGACGTGATCAAATACAACACTGATTTTATCGAATGAGATACGACGTAATCAAATACAACACTGACTTTATCGAATGAGATACAAAGTAATCAAATACAACACTGATTTTATCAAATGAGATACGACGTAATCAAATAAAACACTGACGTTATCAAATTAGATACGACGTAATCAAATACAACACTGACTTTATGGAATGAGATACGACGTAATCAAATACAACACTGACTTTATGGAATGAGATACGACGTAATCAAATACAACACTGACTTTATCGAATGAGATACGACGTAATCAAATACAACACTGACTTTATCGAATGAGATACGACGTAATCAAATACAACACTGACTTTATCGACTGCAACCACAACTTAATGGATCGAAAAAATCCTACATTTCTGTTTTTGGGATAATGAAATTGAGAAAAGGATAAAACAAAAGAGCGTTTGAAAGTATTATTCAAAAAGAAATAATACAAAAACACAACTTAAGGGGATTTATTATTCCTGCTTATGTCATGAGGTCATCATCAGATGAAAACAACAGAGGGTGTTTCATAAAGAAAAACGACGAAATGGAAGCAAGCGATTGGTTTGAAAGTTAAAGAAGGATGTTAATGATGCGAGATAAGAGGAGAACGACTTGGGCACGACCGACATTAGAATAATTAAAGGGACCCAGCAAGATCGTTCATCTTGTTCAATCAGCTGAATCATTTATTGAAAAAAAAAAAGACAAATTCGTTAAAGAAATTAATATGTGTGACATTCATCGTAGACAGCCACAATCAATCAGAATTTCTTGATTATATCAGCTATTTCAATATTCAGTTTTAATGCCATTGACTGTTTGTGATCATGAATGAGCTTTACACCTCATATGTATTTCAGAGTTGTAAAGTATACGATGAAAATAATGGCTGTAGTAGTGTGACAGAGACGAAAAGTGTGGAGACCACAATTTGTGGCTTTCCCTATTGTGTTTATAATGTAAAGTGCGACACTCACACTAATGGTTCTATTAGGAGTTTGGCTAGCTCAGTGGTTAATGTACGCTGAACTTATAGGTCCGGGTTCGATACCCACCTGAACATTCATTTATTCACTTTATGTGAATAAATCTGAGCTCGTCGTCCCTTGGAAAGGACGTAAAACCGTCTGTCCCAAGCCTGTATGATGACTCGTTAAAGATCCCTACTCTAAACAAAGTGGAGTTAGGCAAAATCTAGGACTCCCAATGTAGAATCAACAGGTAATGTAGCCGCACATAAAAATGGGTGCCAAATAATAAATGAGTCACAATTTCAGCCCGTAGAAGAGTAAGAAAAGGTGAAAGCCTTATAAGTGTGGGCGTTGGAAAACAAAGAAACCAACAAATAGTGGTTCTATTACTAATGGTTTGGCGCTTTCAGTAATGATGCTATTGAAGCCTTAGGGGCGTTAAATATGGAGAGCAAACTTTATGGCTTTTGCTATTGTTATCAACACTGCTGAAAGGAGGCGAGGTTAGCTCAGTGGTTAACGTACTCGCCTCTGAACCCATAGGACCCGAGGTTGATCCCCACCTGGAAATCAATTTATTCACGCGAGAGGTGAATAAATCTGAGCACATCGTCCCTCGGAGAAGGACGTTAATCCATCGGTCCCAAGCCTGAACGATGTCAGGTATTCGCTAAAGATCTCTACTCTAAATGCATTCATGTTAGGCAAAAAATTTATGACTCCCAATGTAGATCAATCTTCATTGTGCTGTATCATAAAGGGGGCCAATGCTCGGCCTAGGTGTGTTTCCTGTGGGACTGCATCTGAAATCCAACCTAACCTAACCTGAAACCCTCTAACCACCTCTAACACACAAACACACACACACAATGATCAAACTACAATAAGAAAATGGGAAAACAAGACTAAGATCTTCCAACCGTAACAAGCGGTCTTCGTCAGAGTCAAAAACCCAACTGAAACACTAGATGCAGAGAACATCTGGTGAGGGGTTGAGAAGAGTGGAAGGGAAGAGTGGTATTTTAAAAGGGTGAAAGCGCAGGAAAGGACTAATGTCCAGAAAGGGATGTTTGGGGAAACAAACACACACGCACACATACACACACACGCACACGCGCGCTCGCTCGCACACACACACACACACACACACACACACACCTATATATATATATATGCACTTTAACACATAGAAAAGAACACAGAAAGACACTACAGAACTCACTTCGATATTTCGACATCCGTCGTCATCGGGAAGAAGTGCGAAGTACTCGCGTTGAGAAGCAAACTGCTACATATATCATTTAGTCTTTTTTGATTATTGATATATCTATATATTAAAGGTAATGGGTTAATTGTAATTATTCTTTTTGTGTCTAGAATGCAAGATGTACACGTGATAAGGATTAGAATGAGAACTAAGCTTCGATATTTTAATAAGGTTTTATGTCAGGGGCTGGTCCATAGACGAAGTGCTGCGGCATCTGATCTAAGCAAAGCAGAGGAGCCGTATAGTCCTTGCCTATCTGGGCTCTCATCTCACAAGTGCTGCGTGCCTTGTCTCTTCATGCCCCAACACGTCTTCCATTCCTCAAACAGTCTCCACCGCATCCATGCAACTTTGATCAACTTAAAGTATATACCTCAATAGTTGTAGCTTCTTAGTTAGTTGATATAGAAATATATGTATATTTATTCGAATGTAGTGCAATCAATCAGTTATTATGTGCTACTAGGTGATCTACTCGGGCGGTGTGGTGGCAGATCCACAGTGTTTTGGGTATGTGTGGTAGATCCCAATAAAAGGATCCTGATCAAAATCACAAAAACTGTATTTAGTTCCCCCAAAAAAAGTTATATAAGATCCATTTGTTTCTTTGTATCTCAATGAATCCATTTTTTTTCTATTGCGGACAGACAGACAAACTTTGTATTTTATATATACAAATTTACTAATTGCAGGGTAAACAAGTAAATGGAATAGTCCCCACATTAGAAGTTTAATAATATAAACGATGCTTTTCAAACACATAGTGTTCTTCTTCAGGCATAAAACTAAAAAAAAAATACAATAACATAAGAGAGTCATCTATAGAATAAAATGATTGGTACAAAATGAAATAAGGAAGCATGGCCCTACCCACTTGCTATTTCTTGTCAGCTGTACCACAGACACTCATCCTTTGGCTATGTTTTTTATCTGTTTAGTTACTTTATACTATTTATTTATGCTATAGAATTATAGGAATATTTTATTCCTGAAGAAGAACTTTACATGGTCGAAACTCGTTATTTATATTATTAATTTAGTATAATAGAAGACTATTTCATAAACTTTTTTACGCTATAATATGTTAAATCTGTTCTTTATGTCCTGCCAGAGTGAGTATTGAACTGTAAATCCACTGGTCCAAGGCAGTCACATTGCACCAGGTCTAACAATGGTCCCTATACATTGATGTAACTCGATGGTTCTTCAGTCGGATACCATGTCGTATTTACTCGTTTCCATTGGCAGGGTCACTTGGGGTGGGGGTGAAAACCTACTATTGCTGGTGAATCCTTTAAAAGGCTTTCACCCTTTAGTCCTGTTCTAGGGGGTGAAAAGTGTGGCTTATTTATTATTTGGCACCTTTTTAGCAATGGGCGAGCCACTTTACCTGTTGATCCCACATTGAAAGTTCTAAATTTTGCCTAACTCAGGTGTATTTAGGGTAGGGATCATTACCAAGCACCTGACATTGTACAAGCTTGGGACGTTGGGACCTGACATTGTACAAGCTTGGGACCTTGGGACCTGACATTGTACAAGCTTGGGGGACCTTGGGACCTGACATTGTACAAGCTTGGGACCTTGGGACCTGACATTGTACAAGCTTGGGACCTGACATTGTACAAGCTTTGGACCTTGGGACCTGTCATTGTACAAGCTTGGGGGACCTTGGGACCTGACATTGTACAAGCTTGGGACCTTTGGACCTGACATTGTACAAGCTTGGGACCTTGGGACCTGACATTGTACAAGCTTGGGACCTGACATTGTACAAGCTTGGGACCTTGGGACCTGTCATTGTACAAGCTTGGGACCTTGGGACCTGACATTGTACAAGCTTGGGGGACCTTGGGACCTAACATTGTATAAGCTTGGGACCTTGGGACCTGACATTTTACAAACTTGGGACCTTGGGACCTGACATTGTACAAGCTTGGGACCTTGGGACCTGACATTGTACAAGCTTGGGGGACCTTGGGACCTGACATTGTACAAGCTTGGGACCTTGGGACCTGTCATTGTACAAGCTTGGGACCTTGGGACCTGTCACTGTGCTGACCTGGCAACCTATTTTGAAAAAAAAAACTTAGGTTTTACTGAACTTTCATAACTAAGGTTTCATCATTAAATGCAAAGTTTATGTTGAATGACTAGTAAAGTCATTAGTATATTGGCCAACTTTTTTGCCTTTGTACAATGTTACATTGTGACTGTTATTGTTATTTGTAAAATAAATCCAGGTGGGGATCGAACCCCGGAACTACCATTTCTGAGGCGAGCATGTTAACCACTGATAGGCCCCTAATTTGAATAATGTTTTGTATTTAGTAAAACAAAATTCCTAATGTTTGAGATGTAGCTGCGAGGTTGATGGGCAATGATAAGAGAGGCTTACATAGGGCCCTAGTTATAGGTAATTGCCAAGACTAGGCTAGTAAGGAGAAGCGAAATTGAATTGAAGAAGATTGGGTAGGTCAGTGTTGCGACCTTGATCACCAGCGTGACGGCTCCAGATAACACTCTATCGCGCTTTCCTGCCTCATCATCGTACTTCCCATAAGCCAAGGGGACTCACTTTCAATTTTCAAACCGCCTTCCTTCCCATCTATCGCTTTCTTTAGCCAGTCATACACACAAAACCTTCATTATATATATATATATATAGAAAATTGTCACAATAACACGTGATATAAATATTCAGGTAACTCACCACAAATTAGAGAAGATAGTCGCTCTAAGGCCTTTCGTTTTCACGTCGTCAGAGAGCAAGTGAATACAAGTTGTAGGAATTATCAAACAAATCAAGACTATTTCAACAGTTATAGGGAAAATACTGTCAATGATCCAATCTTACTCCTTCTTTAAATCAAAATTCATAACCTGCTTACAACTTGTATTCACTTGCTCTCTGACGACGTGAAAACGAAAGGCCTTAGAGCGACTATCTTCTCTAATTTGTGGTGAGTTACCTGAATATATATATATATATATATATATATATATATATATATAAATGATCAAACCACAATAAGAAATGGGCAAACAAGACTAAGATCTTTCAATCGTAACAAGCGGTCTTCGTCAGAGTAAAAAACCCAACTCAGTTGGGTTTTTGACTCTGACGAAGACCGCTTGTTACGGTTGAAAGATCTTAGTCTTGTTTTCCCATTTCTTATTGTGGTTTGATCATTGATTGTTGTTTCACGTGTTTATGTGAAATCTTTTTATATATATATATATATATATATATACTAGAATTTTCAAAAGAACACACAGAAAAGGAATCACTGAACTCACTACTATATTTTGATGTCCTCGTCGTCAGGAATAGATGTGAATCGGTCCAAAGGCTAATAACGACAGCCTTTGTATATATATTTACATATATATAAACTATATTGACACAAAGAACACTCAGAAATGAAACAGAAACTCACTACTATATTTCGATGTCCTCGTCATCAGGAAGGTACGAGAAACTAGTCGCTCCGCAGGCAGACAACGACTCGCTTCTATCTTCCTGATGACGAGGACATCGAAATATAGTAGTGAGTTTCTGTTTTATTTCTGAGTGTTCTTTGTGTCAATATAGTTTACTTAGTTCGTGGAATCGTTTTATATATATATATATATATATACACTTTTTTGATGAAAATACGATCCGAAATGGACAAATACAGTTCAATGTACATAAAGAAACGTAGAGAAATTAAAAACACACACTTACAGTCTCTCATTTTCAAGAATGGTGCGAGAAAATTATGAGAAAAATATTTTCAGCTAAATATGGTCTAATTTTTAACAATGTGTGTGTACGAAAAGGGCTGCTACAAAAATTTTCAAATATATATATATATATATATATATTTAATAAGGTATTGTTTTCTTGACCACAATTTACTAATAAATACTTTTTCTTCTTCTTGGAGTTTGGTCAGGGTTAATATACGGAATCACCTTTTCGCCAACATTTCGTCTTTATTTTAAGACATCCTCAGGGCTATAAATCAAGGCTAGCTTCTAATACCGAACCAAAAAGACCGTTATCTCGTTTTTTTTTAAAAGCCGCGTCATTTTACTCCTCTATTTTTTTCTCCTGAAGACGGATCATCCGAAATTTGAATTTGTTCCATAAATATAATATTGTTAGTTGACCTACTGAGCGCTAGGAGCGCTTGTGTATTCTAGGTTGACTTTCTATTGTCACTGTTATTACTAAGCTATTTGTATCATTGATTTCTGAGCTTAAACTCTTTTTATTCGTTTATTTGTTTTATTATTTGTGATTATAATAAATTAATGTTTCTTAACCCTGAAGATGACCAGTGAGGTCGAAACCTCGATTAATTAAGTAAATTTGTTTTGCGTGAAAAGTTTTTCTTAATATGCCCTCGGGAAAGTACTTCTTCAGTTGTCATTGCAACACCGTAAAATCTTTAGAAGAAAAGAACGCATCCTCAAAAAGATCGTCAACACTGAAGCCGGTATAGTCTTGATTGATATTTGTATAAAGGAAGGTTTGCTGCCCATTTACAAGAATATAATATATATGCATAGATAGATGGTTGGATACAGCGAAAGCTAGTTTTACAAAATAAAGCCAAACTGAATGAGGTAATTGTGATATAAAGGCGAATACTTCTACTGAAGACGTGTAATTTACGACAAGACTGTTTACAATGGGTCTGGTGACTCAAGGTTCCTGACTAAGAGAACAATGGTCTAGTTCGGAAAAAAACAAAAAGAAGAAGAAGAAGCCAGCTAATAGTGCTAAGAGTTGGATGACGTGAGAGATTGAGGTAAGACCTTGGATATGATCCATTACTAGAGAAGTGCATGTCATGTGTGGAAACTGCACAGTCCGATTACTACCTGCTGATCCTTGCGACTTCTTCATCATCAGGTCATCATCGCCAGCAAAAAGAAAAGAAAATATCCCTAAGACTCTAAATTATTAATTAGTATTTCACGAAATAGAGAGTTACTTGTACAATCTTTTTTTTTATTTCATGGAATTCAGGTATGCTAGAAACCCTGGTATTCAGGTTCAGGAATCCAAAATTTTGCCTATGACATTGTCATAACCATCTGAAGGTGACGTACAGCTTAACGTCCTTCTATGAGGAACGTCGTGCTCTGATTGATTCACCTCTCTCATGAATAAATTGATGGCTAGAGTGGGTATCGAACCCCGGATCTAACAGCCCAGGTTAAAAAAAAAGGTCTTAATTCTAAATGGATAATATATAATTTTTTTATTATTATTATTTGAGGGTGACTATAGCACCGGATCTTAAAAAACTATTGTCTTCCCCCCTTCTGTGCTAAAGAACCCCAGAAGTTAGCTTCAACGCCTCCAAGAAGCTCAGCACTTTTGCTCCACCTGCCTCTGGTGTTTCTTCCTCTTCTTTGCAGAATCTGCACAAACCATCATTGATAATGCCCATTCAGGCTCCCTACGTTTCGGGAGAAAGTGACTTCAGTAGTAAGTACTGAAGAAAGTAATTAGTAATTGTATTCTAAGAAAAAAAAAGTCCATATCACATGACACACTTAGATTTTCGTATTTGTCCTTAGATTGCATACTAACTTGTGTGAGTCACCGTAAAAGCAGCATAATGCCTAGGGAAGCTAGCAACAGGTCAGTCTTTCCATGCAAGCTATATGGAATTTGATGAAGCAATTTTATATTATAATTATAATATGTAATATTATATTATAATTATTTTATATTATAATTCAGCGCAAATTAATGTAATTTTAGCGAATCAATTCTTTAAATAAATTACTCACGGTATTTATCATAATTTATTAGAAATATAAATCAATAATACTGCCTTATTCAATAAAGTACTACATTAAAATTCAACAACAAGTTATCACAATAAAGACGTGAAATAACAATGAACGCCCAAATGGCAGTTGACAGATCTCAGTCTTCTAAGGTAGTGTAATCAGTTATTATGTGGTACTTACTCATTGTTGGGTAAACAGCTAATGGAATAGTCTCCATATATTGGAATTTAATAATATAAGGAACGCGTTTCGAACACGTAGTGTTCTTCTTCAGACATTTGAGTGTGGTACAAGTACAGGGTAGCTTTTTACCCTACAGTGATCTTATTCTTTTTTCTTCATTTCTTATTGTGGTTTTGGACGTTGATTAAACACCAAATGTATTTCAGCATATAATTTTGATATATAGTACACTGAATATTAATTTTTTTTTTCTTACAGCTGATCTATTAATCTTTCATTCCTTGTTTTTAAGAATAATTAATTTTTAACTAAGCATTAGATTTGAAATATGACGGGGTAATTCTGCAAAAGCCTTTATAAGTTATGTAACAAAATCAGGGTATTTCTAAAAGTGCTTTTGATTGATTTGGCACAAGTCTTTTGGAATGTGTCGTGTTTCCTTTAGATAGAAGTCATTCAATTAGTGCTAATGATTAGTTTACACGTTATACAATCGATCAGGATGTCATTGATACATGTGTGGCTGGTGTTATATAGATCGAACAGGTCTTATGTACTAGTTAACTTTCCTATATCCCTTGTTACATTTATCACCTTAACGATAAGTGGCGAAATAACATGGCAGATTTCTTGCAATCTCAGATCAGCATATACTGTTATAAAATCAAGACAAGGACGTGTCAAGAAACATAGGAGCCATATCAAGGAAGCTTTAACAAACGATGCACATATTTAATTTCTTAATTTCTTTTGTATTTCAGGACTTTGAAAAAGATTTTGAATAAAATCGAAACGTCGGCAATTAGAGTTTGATTGGAAGTGAAAGAAACTGACCGCATTCAGTTTTTCTTTTTTAGTTATATATCTGTCCGACGGTCGATAATTTATTACTGTTTATATATATATATTCAGGTAACTCACCACAAATTAAAGAAGATAGTCGCTCTAAGGCCTTTCGTTTTCACGTCGTCAGAGAGCAAGTGAATACAAGTTGTAAGCAGGTTATGAATTTTGATTTAAAGAAGGAGTAAGATTGGCATCATTGACAGTATTTTTCCCTATAACTGTTGAAATTTTTTCCCTCAACAGTTATAGGGAAAAATACTGTCAATGATGCCAATCTTACTCCTTCTTTAAATCAAAATTCATAACCTGCTTACAACTTGTATTCACTTGCTCTCTGACGACGTGAAAACGAAAGGCCTTAGAGCGACTATCTTCTTTAATTTGTGGTGAGTTACCTGAATATTTATATCACGTGTTATTGTGACAATTTTCTATATATATATATATATATATATATATATATATATGCTTTTAAAAACTGGATGTCTGTTTCCACTTGATTTAATTTTGTCTTATATTTTTCCAAAATACGAAATTTTTTCTTTAACTCAGAACTCAACTTAAAAATTAATTCACCATAATTTCTTGTTTTATTATTGAACATGTTTCGGTGTACGTTCACCATCTTCAGCAAAACACACGATTAATTACAATTACCTTAACAAATGAATCTAATAGTTAAATTACATTTCAAAAACAATAAGTGAACAAGTTAACTAAGGTTACACTGACAGGTTAGGGGTTGTCAAATTTTCCAAAATTTCGTATTTTGGAAAAATATAAGACAAAATTAAATCAAGTGGAAACAGACATCCAGTTTTTAAAAGCATGTATTGAAGAAGGACTGCTCCCAACTTTTACAAATATATATATATATATATATATATATATATATTTTACATAAAATAAATTCACAACGAAGGAAACACACAGAAAAACACAGCTATAACTCACATCGATATTTCGACCATCGTCGTCATCAGGAGATGTGAAGAGCGAAGAGTCCCGCAGGAAGGCAGGGCGGTGACTCACCGACGATCATTCGACGACCATCACAACGATGATCGAAATATCGATGTGAGTTATGTCTGTGTCTTTCTGTGTGTTTCCTTCGTTTTGAATTTATTATATTTAAAAAAGTCCACTGGACCGTTTCTTTTATTTTATATATATATATATATATATAAAGATTTCACATAAACACGTGAAACAACAATCAATGATTAAACCACAATAAGAATGGGAAAACAAGACTAAGATCTTTCAACTGTAACAAGCGGTCTTCCTCAGAGTCAAAGACCGCTTGTTACGGTTGAAACATCTTAGTCTTTTTTCTTATTTCATATTGTGATTTGATCATTGATTGTTATTTCACGTGTTTATGTGTAAGGAATGTTATAGAAAGAAATTTTTATGAAATATTTGTAAATTTGTCTGGTTTTTTAACACAAATTGTAGTAATCTGAACACAATTGAATATCGACAGTAAATCTAATAACTAGTATTAGAAGGGAGAAGGGTATACGTCACACGTCAGCCATTGGATGCTAAACGACTACTACATCACATGTTATATATATATATATATATAAAACTAAAATTTATCGGGACTCGGTCAGTTCTTCAGATTCAAATTAAACTCTCATTGCCAACGTTTCGGTTTTTATTTAAAACCTTTTTCATAGGCAGAAGTATAAATTTTGAACCAGAAAAACTAAGTATTATATTACAAATTATTTTACAAAGAAAATGAGTCTGTGGATTTTAACAATAACTGAAGTCTGAATGAACACGTGACACTGAACTTTATCAATATTTATATATATATATATAAAAAGATTTCACATAAACACGTGAAACAACAATCAATGATTAAACCACAATAAGAATGGGAAAACAAGACTAAGATCTTTCAACCGTAACAAGCGGTCTTCGTCAGAGTCAAAAACCCAGGGTTTTTGACTCTGACGAAGACCGCTTGTTACGGTTGAAAGATCTTAGTCTTGTTTTCCCATTCTTATTGTGGTTTAATCATATATATATATATATATATATATATATATCCATCGGCCAGTGGACGCATTTACGTCTCCGTTCCTTCATTCTTTCTCCTTTTATTTTCTTTCTTTCTACTCTCCTGAAGACGGCAAGACGCCGAAATTATCGAGATTCGTGAGTGTTCGTCCTTTTTCTTGTGTTCTCTAGCTGTAACTTTAATTATATATATATACACACTTATTTGATGAAAAGTATATATGTATATATACAATCCTCAAGTTTTATTTATCTATCAAGTGCGCTTGGTGTCTTTGTCTCTTCTCTCCTTATGACGGTTAAACCGAAAATTAGAGACTGTAAACTTTGGTTTTCTATTTACTGGGTATATACAGTTTACTCTGAAACGTATATATATACATATAAACGTATATATACGCTTCGACCAGTCTAGTCGAAGGTTTTGTCCGGTTAACATTGTTGTTCCTTTAAATAATGTAAATTTTATTTTCTTAGTTAAAAAATTCTTACTTCTGCCTATGAAAAAGGTTTTAATTAAAACCGAAACGTTGGCAACGAGAGTTTGATTTTTTATCCTAGAAAATTGACCGAACCCCGATTAGAGAACACACCTATATATATATATATATATATATTACTCGTGGTTGGGTCATTTAATGGGTAGGAGAGATGTCTTTTAAAGTGTGTTCACCCTTGAGGTAACACAGCTGCCGCGAATATAGAGCGCACCTGTTTTCACTCGTCCAGGCTCTCTCACTCTATCTCTCTCTTCCTCATTATTATACATTTCTTTTTTCAGTTAAGAATAAACTTTAATCAAATCTTTGTTCATCCACTCAAGGTTTTTTTAAAAACTTTACTACCAAACTTAAAACTACATAAGAATTTATTTCACACTAAATGCACGTAAATTTTTTTTTTTTTTTTTAAGCATAACTGAATTTATAATGTGAACTGATTTTTAATTTTATGCAATAAGTTTAATTTTTAACTGCTCAAGCAACAGGAAAAAAAAATTAAAATTAAGAGAAATGAAATAATGTGCCATTTTTAGATATGCATTATTTATTTAAATTAAAATCAATGTGAATTCAATGGCCTCTCCGGTGTCCTTGAGTTGCTTGGTGTTACTCTTCTTCGACTTTCAACTTGTGTATGCTCAGTTTCGATCGACTTTCCGATTTTGTAGCCTATATATATATATAAAAAAAAATCAATGTTGTTAAGAAATATTATTGAATCGTCTCTAATTAAATTTAATAGATCTAATATTATAAACATTAGTAACGGTATCTTCAAACTTGATACTTTCGTCACGAGGGCAATAGCCTCTTCAAAGAGGGTTGACAGCTAGCGGATAGTTTTTTACTTTTTCTTACTGTACTCCTTTGTTTCCTTAAACATCCCTTTCTGGACATTAGTCCTTTCCTGTACTTTCACCCTTTTAAAATACCACTCTTCCCTCCCACTCTTCTCAACTCCTCACCAGATGTTTTCTGCATCTAGTGTTCAGTTGGGTTTTTGACTCTGACGAAGACCGCTTGTTACGGTTGAAAGATCTTAATCTTGTTTTCCCATTTCTTATTGTGGTTTGATCATTGATATATATATATATATATATACATATATATATATATATTTATATGATATATATATATATATATATATATATATATGAGTTGACTGTCGTCCCTCCGTCAATTCACTTCTTCTTCTGAGGACGACCGCCATTACGGTCGAAATATTGAAAAGTGAGTCTTTGTTGTGTTTCTGTTTATGTGTCACTGCTTATTTTAATTTATATATATATATATATATATATATATATATCAATGATCAAACCACAATAAGAAATGGGAAACAGATCATGACTCTCGGACACATTATTTGGAAACTCTCTCCAGTTGAAAGGAATGTCATCCGAAGATTGGAGCACATCGGCATTAAGATCATGAAGACAGAAGCTGATGTAAACTTTAACATATATTATATACTAGCAAACCTACCCGTCTTTAGCGGAATCAAAAATTCAATTGTACTTGGAATTCCAAAATATCATTAGAAATGAAAGAATAGTAGAAAGTACCATTATTAGTGTAGTGTAAAACAAATGCTTTTGTATACACCACATTAGTTCTAAGCAATGTACAGGCAATATCATTATTTTATTTATATAGATTTATGCAGACTTATTTGAATTATATATCTGAATCATATTTAGAAATTTGTATTTTTAATTTTTTTTCTAAAGTTCTCTATTTTTTAAACAATATGAATATAATTATGATTAGAATAAGAAAAAGATGCAGTATGTATGAAATCAACACAGTGTTGAAGCGTTGTTTAATATTCATTTAAATAGAAAAACGCAGTATTCCCTTGAAGTATCATTGTCAAATGTATACCTTTGCAACAGACCCTCAACGTAAAAAAAAATAAAGTATTAGTGTATTCAAGATTTCATATAATGTATATGACAAATTTAGGTTCATGATCCAAATTAGATCTTGCAATGTTCAGTATTATCAATCGTGCTAGGTGTTAACTAACATCTGACGTCACATACACAAGGTGTCAGACGAGTAATACATTTACATAAACTGATAATTTATGAGTTCATAAAAAAAAAATCATATTACTGATTAGTAAATTTTTTTTTAAAAAAAAGCTAATAAAACTGTGTTTAAAGATTAAATCATTAATTAATACAAAAAAAAAAACAAATGAATCTTATCAATGAAATAATTGAGAAGGCATTGGATTGGATCACAACAACCGAGTCATGCTGATTAGACGCCATTTTGCCTAATTAAATTAAGTTCTACGCGTCATTTAGTTCTTTCAGATCAGTTTTATTAATTCATTGTTTTGTTGTGTGAAATACCTACTTATTTAAAACAGGACATCAATTGGTAAGTAAGAGTTTTTTTAACATAATTTAGAATAATAGTAATTGAAAACATTAGGGAATGAATTAATGAATGCTTTTAATGATATTCAAGTTCTGAATTCAAGTTTAGATTTCCTTTATTTATGGCAACACATTTTTATTCTGTTAGTTTTATCAAATACTTTTATATTACATTACATATTGTATTATTAAATTGTATTAAATATTAAATCACTTGCATTAAATATAAGAAGAGAATAAGATTTTAACCTAAACCACTATTTAGAGAAATGCTATGAAGAATAATCACACAATGTTTTGAATAAGAATTGAAACAATTATAATTACTCGATAGGCTAGTTTAATTTATTAGTATGCAATGAAGTTGTTTTCTTTATTCTGCATATCTTACAACAGTACATTAATTTCCATTACATTGATTATATAACAAATATAATAAAACTTGGCAGAAAAGAACACAACAAACAAACGAATCTAATATAAAAAGGCAAAAACTCTGTTTGTTTTTTTATTAATTATTAATTAATTAATTGAATATTAATTATTAATTATTTATTCTTCTCACGAATGAGATGTATAACCTCATAACTATATATAACCTAAAACTACATGAGGCAGGTTATTTATAAATACATGTTTATTTATGTATAATATGTGTGTAATACATAATGATACCACTAAGATTCGATAGCATGTAATATTATATATGGTGCATGCAAAATAAATGGACTAAAAAAACCATAATGATGGCATACTACAAAATAAATGACATTTTTTACAAAAAAATTATTCATTTTTGCATTTTAATTCAGAAATGACGCGCATTGAGCATAGTGCACCTGGCCTTAATCTTAAGACAT
Organism: Hermatobates lingyangjiaoensis; assembly: GCA_026182355.1. Classification (NCBI taxonomy): domain Eukaryota; kingdom Metazoa; phylum Arthropoda; class Insecta; order Hemiptera; family Hermatobatidae; genus Hermatobates; species Hermatobates lingyangjiaoensis. The sequence goes on from JAPFBL010000154.1 coordinate 680,833, forward strand.
AATGCTTCATTTTATTAGTTTCTTGTCAGTGCATATAGTTTTTATGCTTTTATTTTAAGTCTTATCCTCTATCTTTTATTAAAGCTTAGTCCATAAATTTTAATTTTTATTTATGTATCATTTCTTCTGTTCATCCCTCAGTTTTTATTATTTTATTTGTTTTTGTGTTTATTATTATTTTTCATATTCCTATTTTAATTTAATCTTAAATTGATTCTTGTCTACCTTATTCTCTGTGACCGGGCGCGTATGTGGCAACATTGTTGGTCTACAACCGTCTCCGTACCAGTGCGCTTGGTTTCCCTTTCTTATCTCTCCTGAAGACGGTTCAACCAAAAATTAGAGTCTGTAAGTGTGTGTTTTTAATTTCTCTACGTTTCTTTATGTACATTGAACTGTATTTATCCGTTTCGGATCGTATTTTCATCAAAAAAGTGTGTATATATATATATATATAAATATATATACTATTTTTCTTTTTTATGGAAGTTTGGTCAAGTGTTAAACAGTAAAACACATTGAAGCCAACAATTCGTCTATATTTGTAGCTATGTGTTGAAAAAATATATACGACACGTTGGCTTAAAGGTGTTCTTGTTTGACGCTAGGTCAAACCTCGTTAGAAAAGAAAAATAAGTTTGAATATATCTTGGGAAGATAAGAAAACATTATATATATATTTCTTCTCCTGAGGACGACCGCCATTACGGTCGAAATATTGAAAAGTGAGTCTTTGTTGTGTTTCAGTTTATGTGTCACTGCTTATTTTAATTGATATATATATATATTTAAATATTGATAAAACTATCGACCGTGGAATAGAAAAAAAACTATAGTTTAAAGGGACTCGGTCAGTTCTTCAGGTTTATGTTATATATATATATATATATATATATATATATATATATATATATATATATATTTATTTATATCAGGTTTATTTGTTTTATATTATTAGTACATTTTACATGTTATGGTATATACATATATACCATATATATATCAGTTGGGTTTTTGACTCTGACGAAGACCGCTTGTTACGGTTGAATGATCTTAGTCTTGTTTTCCCATTTCTTATTGTGGTTTGATCATTATATATATATATATATATATAGGTGTGTTATCTAATCGGGGTTCGGTCAATTTTCCAGGATAAAAAATCAAACTCTCGTTGCCAACGTTTCGGTTTTAAATAAAACCGAAACGTTGGCATAACGAGAGTTTGATTTTTTATCCTGGAAAATTGACCGAACCCCGATTAGAGAACACACCTATTCTATCAAACGGTCGATATATTATTGAATCTGTTATATATATATATCTATATATATAATAAAATAAAAAACGAAGGAAACACACAGAAAGACACAGACATAACTCACATCGAAATATCGATGTGAGTTATGTCTGTGTCTTCTGTGTGTTTCCTTCGTTTTTTATTTTATTGTAAAAAAGTCCGCTGGACCGTTTCTTTTAATTGTGTATATATATATATAAATTTCAGATAAACACGTGAAATAACAATAAATGATAAACCGCAATATGAAATGAAAAAAAAAACTAAGATCTTTCAACCGTAACAAGCGGTCATCGCCAGAGTAAAACCCAACCCAATAGTCGACTTTGGACTCTGACGAAGACCGCTTGTTACGTAAATAACAGTAAATCACATACTACGTATATTTCGATGGCCTCATCATCAGGGAGATAGATGTGAATCGCTCCGAAGACAGTAATGATTTTGTATTTATATAAATTTTAATAATTTATATTTAAATTTTATCCTTAATTTAATACGAAATAAATAATATCTTTTCACTCCTCAAAATTGATTGAGACGAATCTTTCTTTGTCTCTGCTTTTCATGAAAGTTGAAGCTTCAATTTCTTTTAAGTTTTCCAGAGCTTCACAATATATATGAATTATTTTATTAAAAAGATAAGAAGAAGGTCATTATGATTTGACATGAATTAAAAATCAGTGCAACTAACTTTATCCTTGAAATTATTATATTTTATATCATTTCTTTTTTTTTTTTTTTTGTTAAACTTACAGAGGAAATAGAGGACTTTAATTGAAATCCTTGATACGCTTAAAGGATTACATTTACAGTTATATGGTAATGGTGGTCGGGGGGGGGGGGGCTGTGGGGGGGGGGGGGGTGAGGTAGGTATTAAATCAGTCTGAAGAGATATGATCGAGAAGTATTTTGGAGTAATTTAACAAGGTGACCTTGAAAGTTGACTAGCTAGCTAGCATTAGCCTAATTGTCGCTGGCAGAACTAATTGGATGGTTGGGGCTTGATCCTTGGGCAACAAAGGAGAAATAGTTTGGTGGGTTCTTTAACAACGGTACAGGCTTTTGTCTAGAGTGTATTCGCTTTCTATTTTACGCGACACATCCTCGTCTTTTCCATTACCAGACCTTCTATAAGCCAATCATATTCATTTCGTTTTTTCTTTTTTCTCCTTTTTTTTTTGTTGAGAATTTCTCACGATTATATTTCTCTTATATTTCATCCTTGAATGATTTCTTTTTTGTTGTATTCTCAAAAAAAAAAAAACAATGACAAGACCTAGGTACTGATAAGATATTAGGCTAAGCTGTTTGCTTCTTGATGGATTGCTTGCAGATCAATGAATTAGTTTCTTTGACATTTTGATTCTGCTATCAGAAAAAGAACATTTTTTTCATACAGAGCACCCCCCACAAAAAACAATTTTAGTGCCCAGCTTACTGTTTCGTCTCAGAAATACTGGGAATAAATGCAGTGGTATCTCAGTGTCTCAAATAACTTTGAAGTCGAAGAAAGCGGAGTTGGAACAGAGAAAAAATATGTCTCCGGAATTCAATCATTTTGGAACATGATCAGTCGTCATCCAAAGCCGACTGTGGACGACTAAGGGGTTATAAACCGAATACAATTTCTGATAATACTATTTACCCATTATGTATTTCTTATGAGAAATGTAGGTTTTGTTTTCACTGAAATCGATTGTCGACCAAATTCTGGAACGAATTTTTTTGAAATTTTATGAAATTAGTTCTTTTCATTTCGGAGATGTGAAACGAAAGCTCTCTCTCTTTCTCTTTCTCTCTCTCTCTCTCTCTCTCTGTCTCTGAAACACAAACACAAACACACACACACATTCACAAAACTATATATACGTCAGGACCATTAGTGTAAAGAAATTTTGATACTACTTGTTTATATTATTTTAGTTAGTTAAACATGTTTGTAAATTAACTGTTAAATTAATGTTTGTATGTTATAATTACTTTTACTTATTGTACTATATTTACTCATAGTTAATACTATTTATTCTTCTTTAATACCTAGTTCATAGTTATACTTACTTTGTATGATTCATTATTATGTATAATAATAACTTTGTTGTTGCATACACGTTGTACCCTGTGTGATACGTGTGAACTTAAAATACTCCCTCATAGCAGGGTTACTGTTGTGAGGAAAAAAAAAACACACACATACACCAGCATAATAATATAATGTAATCAAATTATATGTAAATATTGTACTTCAAATTACTTCAAAACATGTAAAACCAGTTCTATATTGCATGGAATACACATTGTGGAGCATGCTGTATCTCAAATAAAGTCCCTCATGGCAGGGGTACTGCCTTTGAAGAAAACACACACACAAATACTTAAATATAGTAAATAAACACAGAAATGTGTTTGTGTATATGTATGTGTATGTGTGTGTGTGTGTGTGTGTGTGCGTGTGTGTATGAGTGTGTGTTTGTGTGAGTGAGTGTGTGTTTGTTTATAATCAGCAATGTAAATTCTGAAATCTGTAATTCATTAAAAGCTTGAACTTCCCCCCCTCTCTGGCGCTCTCTCTCTCTCTCTCTCTCCCTACCTCACCTCCTCTCATTCTATAACAGCCTTACACACACGCGCATATACACAGACTTAAAGTAAATAACAGTATCTGGAAAATCTATATTAGTGTGTATTATATATTGTATTTAAAGTATATTTACCTTGTATTTTATCTGCTTATATATTAGTTTCTAATAAAAAGTAGAACCAGATGATAAAAGATTAAATATAGTTGAGATTTGGCGAATAATTGGAGAATAATTTAAAGTTTTAGGCTTAATCGTCTGACTTGTTTGTAGATGACACACTGGTGGAATGATTTTCTCCAGCTGTAGAGGCCAACTCCTTTTACAAATGAAACGCACTTTGTCTGATTCGCAAAGGCTCAAGCCAGTGTTCATTTTTTATTCTTAAAGAACTGAGATTGGATTCCTTTGGTCACTCTTCAAGATCAATTGTCTGGCTAGAGTCCCTAATCCAGAGGGGGTGACGAATAAAAGAGGTTTGCAGAATGGCTATAATGAAAAAGAAAAATGGATGACTGTGCAATGCAAGCGAAATCCACATGTATCCTTGATAATCTCTGATATCCTATCCAGGTTAGGTTACGTCCCCACAAGGGAACACACGTAGTCCGACCAATTGGCCCTTTGTCATACCACACAATGAAGATTAATTCTATACTAGATGTCCTAAATTTTGCCTAACTCAAGTGTGTTTAGAGTAGGGTTCTTTAACGAGGACCTGACATCTTACAGGCTAAGGGACCGACGGTTTAACGTCCTTCTTTGAGGGACGACGTGCTCAGATTTATTCACCTCCCACGTGATTAAATCGAGGGCCAGGTGGGGATCGAACCCCGGTCCTATTAGTTCAGAGGCGAGCATGTTAACCACTGAGCTAACCTGACCCCCGATATCCTATCCAAAATAGATAAAACCATTTCAGCAAAATGAAGATTCGTATATCAAAAATCAAAAAGCTTCTTTGCGGCCTTCAATTCCTGGATAGGTGGCCGCAAGTGGAAAGTCCACTCGGTCACTTTTCAATAAATATAGATTAGAGAAATTAAAAACACACACTTACTGTACAAACATAAGTGTCAAGCTGTTATGATAATTCTTTTAATATTTTCTATAGTTACCTAATTTCATTCAAGCGTGTCAATTTTGTGACTATTTAATGTCATTTTCAATCTAGGTATATCCTGACGATGGTGATTGGAGAGAACCGAAAGAAACTTGCTGAACAATTTAGTAAAAAATGAGAAGTATGGTGACTTAATTTATGAAATAAGAAACGTCGAATTGAAAAGCTACTTCAGGAAATTATAAAAATTCACCATCAAAATTAACAAGGTAAAATCTGTTTTACACTTTTAACTTTTAACTTTTTAAGATGCGAAAAAGGTTTACATGTTGACTGTCGATGGTCGATCTACGGGAATGACATAGAAAGCATTCCTTCCTTAGAGTCCTCCCTAAGGCTTTCCTATAGATCGACCCTCAACAGTCCACATATAAACCTCAAGATGAACACTATGTCGAAACGTCTTGTTATTGTGGAGACAAAATTCTTGACATTTTCCAATATATATATATATATATATATATATATAAAATGAAAGGTCCGTGTGGACAATAAACACTTTAACACATAGAAAAGAACACAGAAAGACACTACAGAACTCACTTCGATATTTCGACATCCGTCGTCATCGGGAAGAAGTGCGAAGTACTCGCGTTGAGAAGCAAACTGCTACTGGCCACCAGAGTAACTCGTGGAACCACCGCAATGCTGCTCCCCAGCGGAGGAGTTCGGTGAATTTATATATATATATATATATATATATATATATATATATATGTAAGTTAATAATCAACAATAACTCTTGATTTAATATATGAATTAAACTCCACAATAAACAAATATAAATTAATTACAATGCTCTAAGGTGTTATAACGAAAGGCCTTAGAGCATTGTAATTATTTTATATTTGTTTATTGTGGTGTTTAATTCATATATATATATATATATATATATTCACTGATAAAACGAAATACGATCCAAACTGGACACAATACGAGTTCGAGATTAACAAAGAGCAACACACAAAGTAGGGAAACACACTTACAGACTCAAATTTTCGGGTAATCCGTCTTCAGGAGAAAAGAGAATGGGAGACCAAGCACGTTGTAGGCGCAACGGCAAGTAACGGCAAGGCGGTAGTTTGCAGATGTGTTGTTTTTATTTAAAATATTGCCATTTTAGTTGGAGTGAAAATAATATTTACGACAGCATAGTCAGTCGATTGGGACGGGTTGTTAAGTTTTTACAACAGACCAGTTACGGGTTACTTGCCGTTGCGCCTACAACGTGCTTGGTCTCCCATTCTCTTTTCTCCTGAAGACGGATTACCCGAAAATTTGAGTCTGTAAGTGTGTTTCCCTACTTTGTGTGTTGCTCTTTGTTAATCTCGAACTCGTATATATATATATATATATATATATATATATAGGAATTCACCACTAAAAGTAGTAAAGAAATGACAAATTTACTTCCTTTAGTGATGATTTTGTTTGCTTATAGAGCCACCCTACTGTTGCTTCTGTTGTGACCCTTCTACATATATGTTTTAGATAATTAATTCACAAATAATATAATTTTTGTGTGAAGGAATATGTTTGTATAAAAATTATAATAATAATGCTTTATTTATATTGACTATATTAATTGTATGAACTATATTTGTTGTTAACAAGATATAAGTTGATTTAGTTTGCAGATGTGTTGCTTTTATTTAAAATATTGCCATTTTAGTTGGAGTGAAAATAATATTTACGACAGCATAGTCAGTCGATTGGGACGGGTTGTTAAGTTTTTACAACAGACCAGTTAAATTTATATTTATTGGGTGTCATTGAAAACCGCTATCAAAGCAGCTTCAGCTGGCTAGTCATCGTAAAAAGAAATAAAAAAAAAAGAAAAATAAATGTCTTTTAATGTTATTCTCAACAGAAAAAAATAATAATCATAATGGAAAAATAATTCAGTCTTTAAACATATTATATTAATTTCGAAACCGATTGGAGCTTAATATAATTGATCGATTTATTTTATTGTAGCTTATTTTTATTTACAATTATTAGTGGAAATATAATTACTTCTGTAGTTGAAAAAAATTAAAAAAGGAACGGTAAATAAAGTGTAAGTGGATGCTTTGAAATGTATTATTAATATAACCATTAAATAGTGTGAAAACAGAAGTAATAATCTTCATGATGAATTAACTGTAAATATTTTTTTTCAACTTATTACAATTTTAACAGAGGTAAAAAAAAAGTTCAAAGAGAGAGGGAAAGAGTGAAGAAAAAAGAAAATCTGTAAAAGAAAAGAGCGTGCGGGATCTATTTGAAAGAAGGGAGAAGCTAAAGCAAGAGTGAGATAGAGAGTATAAAAGGAAAGGTGAAAAGGGAGAGAAAGGGCCATGAGAAAGATAGACAGAGGTAGAGAGAGAATGAAAGGAAAGATTAGAGAGGGAAGGAAAGGGAATTAACCTTCTTTTTTTATTGTTTAACCGATCCCCTAGCGGGTGATAACACCAGACGTTTATCGGCTTTTTGTTTGATCGGTGATTCTATAGATTCTACATTGGGAGTTCTAGATTTTGCCTAACTCAAGTGTACATCGAGTAGGCATCTTTAACGAGTACCTGATGACATCGTACAGGCTAAGTTAGCGGCATAACGTCCTCTCCGAGGGACAACGTACTCAGATTTATTCACCTTCCGCGAGGGCCAGATGGAGATCAAACCTCGAACTAAGAGCCAAGAGGCGAGTACGTTAACAATTGAGCTAACCTGGCTCCTGATGAGGAACTTAGAGAAAAGATTAGAGAGCACGGAATCTATTACAATAAATAAAGATACATAGATAGAGGGAGATGGGGAAGGGAAAGATCACAGATGGAAGGAAAGAGTGATGAGAAAGATATATAAAAGATTAGAGAGCACGGAATCTATTACAAGAAATAAAGATACATAGATAGAGGGAGATGGGGAAGGGAAAGATCACAGATGGAAGGAAAGAGTGATGAGAAAGATATATAAAAGATTAGAGAGCACGGAATCTATTACAAGAAATAAAGATACATAGATAGAGGGAGATGGGGAAGGGAAAGATCACAGATGGAAGGAAAGAGTGATGAGAAAGATATATAAAAGATTAGAGAGCACGGAATCTATTACAAGAAATAAAGATACATAGATAGAGGGAGATGGGGAAGGGAAAGATCACAGATGGAAGGAAAGAGTGATGAGAAAGATATATAAAAGATTAGAGAGCACGGAATCTATTACAAGAAATAAAGATACATAGATAGAGGGAGATGGGGAAGGGAAAGATCACAGATGGAAGGAAAGAGTGATGAGAAAGATATATAAAAGATTAGAGAGCACGGAATCTATTACAAGAAATAAAGATACATAGATAGAGGGAGATGGGGAAGGGAAAGATCACAGATGGAAGGAAAGAGTGATGAGAAAGATATATAAAAGATTAGAGAGCACGGAATCTATTACAAGAAATAAAGATACATAGATAGAGGGAGATGGGGAAGGGAAAGATCACAGATGGAAGGAAAGAGTGATGAGAAAGATATATAAAAGATTAGAGAGCACGGAATCTATTACAAGAAATAAAGATACATAGATAGAGGGAGATGGGGAAGGGAAAGATCACAGATGGAAGGAAAGAGTGATGAGAAAGATATATAAAAGATTAGAGAGCACGGAATCTATTACAAGAAATAAAGATACATAGATAGAGGGAGATGGGGAAGGAAAGATCACAGATGGAAGGAAAGAGTGATGAGAAAGATATATAAAAGATTAGAGAGCACGGAATCTATTACAAGAAATAAAGATACATAGATAGAGGGAGATGGGGAAGGGAAAGATCACAGATGGAAGGAAAGAGTGATGAGAAAGATATATAAAGATTAGAGAGCACGGAATCTATTACAGAAATAAGATACATAGATAGAGGGAGATGGGAGAAGAGGAAAGATCACAGATGGAAGGAAAGAGTGATGAGAAAGATATATAAAAGATTAGAGAGCACGGAATCTATTACAAGAAATAAAGATACATAGATAGAGGGAGATGGGGAAGGGAAAGATCACAGATGGAAGGAAAGAGTGATGAGAAAGATATATAAAAGATTAGAGAGCACGGAATCTATTACAAGAAATAAAGATACATAGATAGAGGGAGATGGGGAAGGGAAAGATCACAGATGGAAGGAAAGAGTGATGAGAAAGATATATAAAAGATTAGAGAGCACGGAATCTATTACAAGAAATAAAGATACATAGATAGAGGGAGATGGGGAAGGGAAAGATCACAGATGGAAGGAAAGAGAGATGAGAAAGATATATAAAAGAATGTAGAGTGCGATATCTATTAGAAGATAGAATGAATGAAAGATAGACAGATAGGTAGAGTGAGAGAGAAAGGAAAGATCAGAGGGGGAGGGAGAGAGTGATGAGGAAGGTAGATAAAGGAACAGAGAGTACAGGAACTAAGAGAAGATAGAAGGATAGATAATTGTGTGTGTGTGTTGCCTCGAAATTCACACGAAAAAATGAAATCCGCCTAATTTTAACAGACCTCTGCTGGTTAATATGTAATAGTCCCCCCCCCTATAGAGTTCACCTTGGATATATTCCCAATCGCCTTTAATAGAGACAAGTCAATATTCGCAAACTCTCATTTGTGTCTATATTGCATTCATTTCTTTCACCGCCGTGATGTGTCGACACGATTATTAGCGAAGACAAGTCTTTCAACATCCATCATACACTGCTGTGTCATTAGGGGCCGAAATTGTCGGGAGGAGGCATTTATGTGAAGGTTCAAAAGGAAGTTCTTAGCCTTGGCCAGCCTCGCATTGCTTCGTTTTGGCCAATCATAATCGCTGCACTCACCATGAATGCACTCCTTTTCACAACCCAAATAGAATTGAGTGCTTCTCTACAGGCATCTTCAATTATTACCTATAAGGAGGTATACAGACATCACCGTGTTGTAATCAATCCATATACTAGTAACTGCCGATGACAGATTTAGAGTGTTGGGTGGGGGGTCAGGTTAGCTCAGTGGTTAACGCACTTGCCTCTCAACTGATAGATCTGGGGCTCCATTAAAAGATCGTCTTTTTTTCTCATTTCATTTTGTGGTTTCATTATTGATTGTTATTTCAAGTGTTATTTGAAATCTTGTTATATATATATATATGATCAAACCACAATAAGAAATGGGAAAATGTCACGAATGTCGAAATATCGTTGTGAATCTTTTTTGTGTGTGTTTTATCTGTTTTTCTCTTTAATGTGTGAACTATATATATATATATAGTTCACACATTAAAGAGAAAAACAGATAAAACACACACAAAAAAGATTCACAACGATATTTCGACATTCGTCTATATATATATTCGTCTATATTGAACTATATATATATATATAGTTCACACATTAAAGAGAAAAACAGATAAAACACACACAAAAAAGATTCACAACGATATTTCGACATTCGTCGTCATCGGGCAGAAGTAGTCCCTGAGCGGACGGTTGAATGCGACGAACACGCACGTACTCTGCTGGCTGCCCTAGTTAAGGTAGTAACTACAGAGGGAAAAATAACTAAAAAAGAACAAATAATAGCTAATGAAAATAACAGAAGGAGAAGAATATTAAATAAAGCAATGAACAATTTAAAAAATAAATAAATTTCTTATTGGGCTTGGACGTTGATATATATATATATTATATATATATATATATATATATATATATATATATATATATCTTTTATCCCTCATTTACTTTAATATTCTTAATCTATTTATTCTCTATTAGTCCAGTTATACCGTTGACCTTTCAACTCTTTTATTCTAACCGCTTGTTTCCTGTTCATTATTGACCTTTGACCTTCTCTTTATATTAACCTGTATTATCCTTTTAATCTATTTATAGTAATGACAAAGCATGAGTCATCGATTTTAATTTAACATGTCACTTGGCCAATTCCTTTTCCAGTTGAACCCTGTTAGTAGGAGCTTAGTTCGTAGGATCGAATCTCTCAGTCTTAAGATCACGAATGCCGAGACTGCGGTTAATTTTAATGATACCTGTTTAAAAGAGGATCTGCTGCCTATTTATACCAATATATTATATATATATATATATATATATATTATATATATATAATTTTTGTATACACTGCATTTATTGCAGTATATTTGATTGTATCGTTTATGTCCTATAAGAGACTTGAGTGTCGTGTTTATTTCAGTGAACCTTCACGGACTATTGCCCGACATGACTAGCTAAAAAAAAAAAACAGGAAGCCAGCAAAAGGCAACGTCCCAGGTTCATTATTATCTTGACAATAGTGCTGTCGACAGTCATTTGTGGCAACAAGTCAGAAATAATGTTGATAATAAACATGCATTTTAAGTAAATATGTCGAATGAGTGACTCGTTTAGTAAATCAATTTTATAAAGTAATTATTATACAAGGAGTGACTTAGTATTTAAGTTGTAATTGATTTAGATTAGGATCAAAATATGCGCGTTTTTTTGTTTGAAGGTTATATTGGCTGGTTTAACTGTTACGTGAATATTTGGGTAAACGATTACTCGACAGTGGGAAGCAAAAAGAAGTAATTTGATACTTTCAGGCGCCCGACGATCTAATCAAACATGCTTCTTATTGAATTCCTGCTTTATAAAAAAAAAAAATATTAATAACCAATAATTTTTCTTCAAAAAAAAAAAACTGGTTGTTTTGTTTGTGTGTAGTTTGGGATTAAACACTACAGCATTGTCGGTCTCTTTTACTCTTCTTTGTACGCCTCATTTTCCTATAGTTCTTTGATCCTGTCTTTAACCTCTCATGTTATCTCTCTTTTCACATGATCATACTTTGCTCTCATTCTTTTTCTAATTCCTGCTCTCTCTTTCACTCTCTCTGGCTTTCCTCGTTCTCTCTTCCTCGGTCTATCTTTCCTCTTTGTTCACTCTCAGTTCCTCTCTCTCTTTCCATTGTTTCACTCATTCTGTCTTTATTTGTGTCCTCAGCTCTCTTTTCACTTTAGTTTCAGTACCTCTCTCTCTCTCCTCTCTCTCTCTTTCTCCTCTCTCTCTCTCTTCTCTCTCTCTCTCCTCTCTTGTTGCATTAGGTTAGCTTACAGTGGCTATCCCACAAGGGTACACACATAAAACCCTTTCTGATTCCACAAAATGAAGATTGATTCTTCACAGTGAGTCTTAACTTTCATCTAACTCTGTCTACTCACTGTTTTTTTAGCAAATATCTATGGTCACGTGTTTTCTTTAGTCAAACAACTTTCGCCTTTTTGATTTTACAATTATTTGTACCAAATATTTATTACATTACGTATGGCTGATCGAGTATACTGTCGAATTTTGTCGTAAGCCAACATTAGGCCAGGTTAGCCAATACATTAGAGTTTCTCTTTTAAATTTTCATTTATAATGACTTCCTTAATTAAATTTTTATGTCTTTATTATGGTAATTAAAGTCAGCGATTAAACAGCTTATGAATTTGCTAAATAGAAACTAAACAGAACAAGCATGTGTGAAATAAATCTAAATACTAAACATTACTTATCATCCTGAGTCACTCCGAATCAATGTTTTAGGGGATAACTTATATATATATATATTAATGAAGGTTGGTAGCAATCCTTCTTGCAAACATGTTTCTAAAAATTTGATGCCAATTTCATGCTTGGTTACCTTTTTTGAAAGTTTTTCTAATGTCCTACAGGCTCTTCTCAGTTCCTCGGGGAATAAAAAAATCAACTGGCCCAAACGTTTCTTTTCATAACTACCCATTCTACCACTATATATATCTAACACTTTTTAAGAACTAAGTAAATATTATTTTCAATAAAACAATGACATGTTTCGGTCTCGTAGACGATCATCAGACTAAGCTTACGACTAAAGTATAGGGTGTATTACAATGTAATGTCATATTGTGTGAGAGTCAATGCACAAACTGAACTATTCCTAGTTGGGCTTGAGACATATATATATATATATATATATATATATATATATATATAGATGACATAAATATATGTCGAAACGTCGGCAAAAGGACTAGTTTTAATCATTGGACCTCAAACCTCAAAAAAAAATTACATTATATATACAAAGGTATGTATGTCTTCTTGACCACTGTTCGGTATTAGAAGCTAGCCTTGAGTAAGTAAGATTTTTGAATTTATATGATGAATGTGATGAAGATAAGATAAATGTCCATAGTTTTTGGGTACTAGCCCTGAAGATGTCTTAAAATAAAGTCGAAAAGTTGGCAAAAAGCTGATTTCAAATAATTAACCCTGACGAAATTCTGAGAAAAGAAAAGTATATATGTATATATATTTATTTATATCAAACGAGTAACAAAAAATGAAAATGTAGAAAAAAAACACAACTGACTTCAATATTTCGACTTCGTCGTCATCAGGAGAAAGAGAGCTCTGCTCAGCTGGCAAACATCAAGCAGAACTCATCTTCTATTGGATGACTTTCGCGGTCGAAATTCTAATTTTATTCTAATCGTTTGATATGTCGTTTTAAAGAACTGCTTCGTATTTTTCATACATATATTCCGTATTGATATTGCACTGAAAATGTCTTCAAATATAAAAGAAACGCTTATTCCTATATTAGACAAATATAGCTTTTCGCTTAAAGGTCTTCTACTATTTGACGCTAGACCAGGCCCCAGTAGAAAAAGAAAAATATTCTTTTATATATATATATATATATAGATAAAAAGATTTCACATAAACACGTGTAATAACAATCAATGATCAAATCACAAGAAGAAATGGGAAACAAGACCTTTCAACCGTAACAAGCGGTCTTCGTCAGAGTCAAAAACCCAACTGAAAAAAAAACCCAACCCCTCAGTTGGGTTTTTGACTCTGACGAAGACCGCTTGTTACGGTTGAAAGATCTTAGTCTTGTTTTCCCGTTTCATATTGTGGTTTGATCATTGTTTGTTGTTTCACGTGTTTATGTGAAATCTTTTTATATATAGTAGAACTTCTTCCTGATGACGACGGATATCGAAATATCGAAGTAAGTTCTGTAGTGACTTTCTGTGTTCTTTCCTATTTGTTTCAGTTTATATATATATATATATATATATATATATATGGTTATAAATTTGTTAGTTTTTTTTTTCTTTTTTGTGAAACTGTTCCAGTTATAATGTTCGATTTTCTGGGTAGTGTGGAAACGAAACGACTGCATGGTTGAGGCGTATAGTTACAACAAGGCATGACATTATCTTTTGTATAAGAAGCATACCGCCTTGGGTAATACCTCGGCCAACTCAATGATTGCTTCCAATGGATTAGTGCTTATATAAAATAAATGAATAGAAGGATTATGCAAAATATGTATTTTAAGGTGTGGCGTTAGTTATCAGTTCTTTATTATGATTAAATTTACTATAAAATCGGAAAGACCACCCAAACAACACTTGCCACTTCTAACCACCTGTAAACACCTCGTATATAAGTTCAAAATCAAGGAAAGAGTAAGGCACATAGTACGGAACTACACAAGACCAACGAATATATTAGTACATCGTAATCAGGGATAGTCTTTGGATTTTTCCCAAAGTCTTGGGAATTCCATCCTAAACTTGGAATCTTAAGACATGCTTGAGTAATCTGCCGAAATTTTTGGCAATTCTGTTTAATTTTAAGATTTAAAAAAAAAAAATTATTTTTATTTTATTTAATAGTAGCTTTTTTTTTTTAGCTAGTTTTACATCATTTTCACTTCGTTACAGTATACATGAATTGTTTATACTTTTTGTCTAAAGAATAGTTTATTAACAAATAGATAAGAAATTTCATTGCTTCATCTTCCTGTCTCGTCTTAAACTTGAATAAATAATATGAATAGTTTATGAACAAATAGATAAGAAATTTCATTGCTTCATCTTCCTGTCTCGTCTTAAATGTTCACGTTGCATTTAGTCAATGAGACACTTGTGTTCCAATAAACAACCATAAATATCTTCAATTAATTAACCGTAATTAATTTTCAATTCTGAAAATTAATCCTTAACTTAATCTGCAAATGTGGTCATCATAAAAGGTCAATCTATAATTAATTAATTAATAACAAAATTAATACTGATGTTGAACTACTTTACATTTTTTATTAATTGAAGTATGTATTAATTATTAATTAAGTATTAATTGAAGTTGGGGTTGTAGACTACTAAAGAATTTTTATAAATTAATGTTAAGTTTAGAATACTATAGATTATTAAGTTAATGTGTGGTGCTGAAAACTAAAGATTTAAAGCTGGATGTATTTCTACCAAAGGTTTTTAATAAATTAAAGATGTGTGGAGACTATTTAAGATTTTTAATAAATTGAGATGAGTATAAACTATTCAAGATTATTCAAAATTACTACTGAATATGTTTAAAGAATTAAAATTGTGCTTAGAATGCCTAAAAGGTCTAATATTTAGAAGGCATTATCTTTATCAGCCTGATAAGAATACAGTTTAACTTAACTATCAATCACAAGGATTTTAATTTTATTATATCAATATTAATGCGTTAATAATTATTTTAAAATTAAAAATAGGATAATTTGAATGTAAAAAGATTTTTATTAACTAAAGTATTGAATAGACCTAAATTCAAATGATAATTAATTATTTCCCGTTGTGGTTGCACTGTCATCATTTAGCGCCTATGACTTGTTTCCAAGCTATAATGGCTTCCTTTTTTTTTATCTAAACTCATTCGTTTTATTTTTCACAGTTTATAAAAGAATTGATGTCTGTATAACTTGAAAAGTGATATTATAAATTAGGCTGTTAATATAAGTCTATCCGTAAATCGATTTTATTTGATATTTAACTCATGAAAACAGGAAAAAAGAATACGTTCATCAGAAAGAAGGTATGGTTTAGTTACTGCATACTTCAATTTTGTTTTAATGTTGTATTTAAAGATTTACAAACCTATTTATACGTTTAGAAAATGCAAATAGCATGTAGCACTTTATATCTTTCTAGTTATCACATACTATTTGACTAGGAATGAAATACTACTTTATATAATTACTTGTTACATATACTATATGATTAGAAACTATAGAATAAGATATTATTTAATTTTATTGTTTTTCAGTGATTATACTTCATTATAAAATCTTGAAAAACAATATTAACATAATCATAGGCAATACAAGTATGTTCATTACTTTATCTTAACATAGTATTTAATTGCATACTAAAATTTTATTTTTTATACTGTATTAAACCATCGAAAAACTATTATATGGTTAGCTAACACGACTACATGTTTATAATAGCCAATTGTGAAATATTATAGAACCAGTAATGAAATATCACTTCTCATGTAATATAAGATTGGGAACTATAGACTTATTATTTACTTTTTATTGTTTGAAATGTTTATGCTTCGTTATAAAATGTTAAAAATACTTTTTACTTTATTATAAACAATACAAATAGTACATACTTAATCAGTTAATTAGAACTATGGAATTACATCTGTAAGAAGAGTTAATTTCCTGTAGAAATTATATAATGTTTAGGAACAAAATCATACTAGGTTTTCTATTATATTATCACAGATAATAATGAAAGTTCTGAACAAATTTCTATAGTCAGATTTATGGCATTAAAACTATAAAAAGAATGGTATTTATAAATAAAACAAGGAAATAATTTGTACAATTCAAGCTTTTACAAATTAAAAGTAAAATACAAAGTAAGAGTAGAATAATTTACTATGAACTGATTTATTTTGATTTTAATTATATTGGTAAGATTTTTTCTTTAAAAAACTTACAAAAGAAGTAGTTTATTTTCATTGTACAATTTTAAAAAGAAAATACCTACTTTTTTAAATACATACTTTAAACTTTCTGTCATTTTCAATTCAGATTTTATGTTAAAGTTCCATTATAATTTTTTTCTATAACTTAATAGTAAAGTATAAAAAAAAAAGAGAAAAGATTATGCTAATTATTATTTTATTTTTGATTTTAATGAAATCGATAATTTGTTTTTCTTTTTAAAAACTTACAAAGCACTAGCATATTTTCATTCTACATTTTTAAAGACAAAACGAATATTTTTTTTTTAACACATACTTGAACTTACAATTCAGATTTTATGTTAAGGTTCTTTTTTTTATTTTATTGTTTCAAAAGATTTTTCATCAATTCTTTTTAATTTAAAATCTAGCAATAGACTGTTTCTATGGATTCTTTGGCTTCTAACTTTGGCTTTTAATTTTCAATAGTTACAACTGGAAGTGTTTCTTCATTGGAAGTTAAATAAACATAAATTTTCTAATTGTTTGGTAAATTTTAAAGAATTTAAATATATCTATTGCTCAGAGAAGTTACTACTATGGATTAGCAACTCATAAAAAGTCAGGAGCTCATAAATGGTAGTTTCTATTTTAATATTTAGTTTTTGTTTACTGTCAAAAATAAATGTAGGGTAATAGAAGTACTGCGTTCGATTTTAAAAATATTAAAATCCAGTTTTCAACAGACATATACGTTCTGAGGTAAAATGGATAAACCAACAAAAGTCTCCACACAAATGAAGTTTTATTCAACGCGTTTCGAACACTTGGTGTTCTTCTTCAGGTTTACATCTAAAAAAAAATATAAAATCTGTAAGCTTTAGGAACATCAGAATGAATTGTTTGGAATTGAATACAATATATGAATGTTGAATTCAACTGTTGAAGTTTTTAACAAGGGACTTAGTATGACAAATGATTTCATGCTGAAACCATAATAAAACATGACAACATAGTTTTCCTCAAATTTTATTTTTGTATTTTCTTTGTTTTATATGGTCTTAAAAAACTCGTCATCTTGCATGTGCCCTCTTGCACACTGTCACATTTGTTCCCTCTTGTCACACTTGTACCCTTTTGTCACACTGTCACACTTTGCCTAGTTTTTTTCACTGAAACGTTTGTGACCTTATGTCACTCTGTCACACTTGCAACCTCTTAACTCACTGTCACACTTGTCCCCTCTTGTTACACTGTCACACTTGTACCCTTTTGCCACACTGTCACACAGGTGCCCTCTTGTCACACTGTCCCACTTGTACCTTTTTCTCACACTTGTACACTCTTGTCACACTGTCCCACTTGTGCCCTCTTGACACACTGTCACACTTGTACCCTTTTTCACTATCAAGTTTGTACCCTTTTTTCAATGTCACGTTTTGCCCTTTTGTCACACTGCCACACTTGCGACTCTTGGCTCACTATCACACTTGTACCTCTCTTGTCACACTGGTGCCCTCTTGTTACCCTGTCACACTTGTACCGTTTTTCTTACTGTCACACTTGTACCCTTTGTCACATTGTCACACGTGTGCCCTCTTGTTAAACTGTCACACTTGTACCTTTTTGTCGCACTTGTGCCCTTTGGCACACTTTATTCAAGCGGGAGTTGAACTATTCTGAGCACGTCACCATTCGGAGAGGACTTTATGCCATCGGTCCCGAGCATGCACAACTGTCAGGTACTCGTTAATGATCCCTACTCTAAATACTCTTGAGTTAGGCAATGTTTAGAGCTCTCAATGTAGAATGTTCATTGTTTGATATCACAAAGGGCCAATATTTAGCCTATGTGTGTGTTCTCTTTGGGATGGCCACTGCAACCTCACCTGAATCAACATAACCTTCTTAGGTAAGGAGATGGCCAGCTTCTTTACAAATGTACTCTTCGGTAAGCACATTGTTGACTCATATATCGAATTAGCTGAGGAGATTAAAAAAAATCTATCAAAATTCAGAAAATATGCGAGCGCATAAATCATTGTTTGAGGTCATATTTATTGTGACTGAAGCCAAAAAGTTGAAACATGTTTACTTCTTAACTCCAAGAGTCATAGAACTTAAAGAAGGAAATAATTAAAACCTCTGTTATGAATGAAGCGTAGTATGATGAATAATTACACTTAACTCATTCTTTGTTATTCATCGATTCATTATGAGTATTTTCTTATTAGAAGGGATGAACAGGAGGTTGCTAAATGATATTTCCAGACACTAAACACCGTCAAACGTTTTGCCCATATGCCAACATTTTTTGATGTTTTTCCCATAAGAGGGGGTTACTTTTTATTAAGAGAAGGACTTATTTGATGGTTTTTTTTTTGTTACGGGGTGGAAGGGGTAGGGAAGGTGGTTGTTTTATTTCAGTCACTCTTTAGGTTTTCGAAAGTTAAGGATTTTTGTTTGAAATGGATTCTTTGTGAGGTGGGGGATTTTATGACGAATTAGTTTTTAAACGAGAGGTTTATTGTCGTGGTGGCCTCGAGGGATGGTGGGTGGATGGGTGGGGAGTTGCAGTGGAGCCTATCTCAAAACTTGTTTCATTCTATAGGATTTCTCAAATCTTAGTATTCTATTAGAATGGTTTTCTTGACTTGATAGTCAGGAAAATATATTACATCTTCACCACAACGAATTAATTAATTACTGAACACTCCTTCTGAGGTAGATGTGCCTGATGATGAACACTAAATGTTCGAAACTCGTCGTAAAATAAATTCTTTGTGGTGAAGGCATAATATATTCTCCTCAACAGCGGAACCGCATGTTTCGGTTGAAAAATCTGTCTTTTTTCTCATTTCTTATTGTGGTTTGTACGTTGATTGTTATTTCACGTATTTACTGTGAATACTGTGAAATCATTATATATATATATCAGTTCAAACATGAAGATAAATTAAAAAAAAACACATTAAGTAAAGAAACACACTTTATAACTCAAATTTTTTGGCAATCCGTCTTCAGAAGAAAAGAGAGAGGGAGACCAAGCACGTTGTAGGCGCAACAGCTAGTAACCCAATTACTAGCCGTTGCGTCTACAACGTGCTTGGTCTCCCTTTCTCTTTTCTCCTGAAGATGGATTACCCGAAAATTTGAGCCTATAAGTGTGTTTCTTTTACTTTCTGTGCTACCTACCTTCAATTTTGAACTGTTTTATACATATATATATATATATATATAATAAAATAAAAAACGAAGGAAACACACAGAAAGACACAGACATAACTCACATCGATATTTCGACAATCGTCGTCATCAGGAGGTGCGAAGAGCGAAGAGTCCCGCAGGAAGACAGGGCGGTACTGAACTCGGAAACCGCAGCCAGTACCCCACCACTTACCACCAAGCGGGGGAAGGGAGGGAAGGAAATGAAGAGCCAAATTAAGACGTAAAAGGAACGAGTAAAAATTATAACTATAAAAATTATAAAAAGTAGATAAATCAAATTAAAATTAATAAAAATAATAAATAAAAAGTAAAATAAAAAATAATAAATAAATAAATAAAAAATAATAAATAAATAAATAAAAAATAATAAATAAATAAATAAATCATAAATAAATTATCGGTTGAGGTTGAGTCCGGGGGAAGAGCGAGCATCAAGTAAGCATATGTATGCCTCCTCTGAAGCTCTTAGGGTAACTTTATTGTTGGATTCGGGGATCTGTTTCAGGATCTGAACCCTGAAACAGTCATTGAAACTGAGTCCATGCGAGTTCGCATGGATGGCTACAGGATAGTTACTGCGTTGACCGACTGAAGCCCTATGACCATTCATACGAAGGCTCAACTTATTAGAAGTTAAGCCAACGCAAAAGGAGTCACACTGAGTGCAATCCAGTCGGTAAACACAGTTGCTCGAGGTACAGGAGGAATTGACCTGAACCGGGTAGGAACTATGGTGGAGAGGGGAATCGAAGGAAGGATTAGGATTAACAATCAGGCAAGTTTGACAGCCACGGCGTCCACATTGTTTTATTCCAGGAACAGGATTGGAAGGCTGATTACTACGAAGTAGTATGACTTGTTACGGTTGAAAGATCTTAGTCTTGTTTTCCCATTTCTATTTGTGGTTTGATCATTGATTGTTATTTCACGTGTTTATGTGAAATCTTTATATATATATATATATATATATATATATATATATATATCAGTTGGGATTTGACTCTGACGAATACCGCCTGTTACGGTTAAAAGCCCTTAGTCTTTTTCTGATTTCTTATTGTGGTTTAAACATTGAGTATATATATAACAAGATTTCAAAATGAACACGTGAAATAAAAATCAATGTCCAAACCGCAATAAGAAATGAGAAAAAAGATTATGATCTTTCAACTGTAACAAGCGTTCCTCGTCACAAATCAGTTAGGATTTGACTGTGATTTTGATTTTGATGCTGTATATATATATATATATATATATATATATATATATATATATATATATATATTCAGGTAACTCACCACAAATTAGAGAAGATAGTCGCTCTATCTATTTAGAGCGACTATCTTCTCTAATTTGTGGTGAGTTACCTGAATATTTATATCACGTGTTATTGTGACAATTTTATATATATATATTATATATATATATATATTTTCTATGAGTTGTCCGGGAAAAGGAATATGATTCGTTACAATGGTGGTTAATAGTCGAGTTTTTAGGTCCATCCGTGCGGTCCCAGTTAGCCGCTGCCCAGCGAAGCAGGCAGTATGTTTAAACATACAGAGTTTTTTTTTTGTTACTAAATACGTCTGTTGGAATAATATTACTAAAACATTATTAATTCAATTTTTCCGAGAAGTACATTAAAGTAGCCTACTTAATTTGAAGAATCGACAATACGTTTGATTTCTGCTGCGCTCTGGTGAGAGAAAATGAAACTTAATACCATTAGCTATCCTAATGGCCAAGATTATAGGGTTCCGGGGAACTCAGGGGGTACCGGACTGTCTGGGGTTACACGAAACACATTTAGAAAAACAATTTTTAGTGGGTATGGATTTATTCAGTGTTTCTTGTGAATCATGAAACCGAATAATATGTATATCTACTTATACACATAAGTAGAAGAGGTCACAATTTGATTCATATTTAGGATGAATCACAAATCAGATTTTTTGAGCTATCTGATTCCCGAATTTCCTGCTATTGAAAAAATATCACTTGACACATTGCTGCCACTTCCCAGGACCTACTTATGTGAGACTTCTCAACCATAAAGCCAAACATTAAAAAATTGTTTTTGAAAAAAAATTATTCTGATTAAACGCTACAAAATTATTGTATTTATATTATAGTTTTAGTATATGATTACTTGCGTTAATTACAAAACTCTGTGTTAAAATTGCTAGTAATTCTGTTTTATGTGCTATATATTTTGTGGGAAATATGGAAATAAAAATCTTTTAGTTTTAAATATTTTATTTAGTTTTTGAAAAATACACATTTCAATTGTTATTGCTTTTTAATTGATTTTAGATGTACATACTATTTATAAAGCAATATGAAATATTTATATAATGATTGTATAAAGTCATTAGAATCTGGGGTTCCTGGGAAAGTTACTGAACATAAAACGGTTCAACATTGAAAAAAGTTTGAGAAATTCTGCTTATTAATTTTCTTTAAGTAAGTTACAGTGGTTATGAAAAACAGTTTGAGGTTTTGACAAAGTCAAATCTTTTAAGGTCATCTTAATAGAGTTTTTTTTTTCTTATTGTAGTGTTTGGATTTGTGTTGACTAGGTGTATACTGAAACTATTGTAAGCAAGTTTATACTGTTTGACGGATCTTGCTGAAAGATGGCAGCTATGCAGGGTGATTCAGAAAAACTGATTCGATTTGATTATTAGCAACTGGCTGGTTTCACTTGCATGGATACAGAACTGTTTGTGATTCCAGACCCATGTGCGATCTTTCTCAGTCATTCACAAAGAGGGGAAATCGATAAGTTATTGGTCCTTCGCTTCCATTTATTTAAGTCACTCTAGTGTTTCGAAAGTGATTTTTTTTTCTTTAGAGGATAAGATTCTTAGTTCAGTTTATGACGAATTTATTTTGACACAAAAAAAAAAGAATAAAAAGCACACTTACTAAATTCTCAATATTTCGAACTGCTGTTCGTCAACAGGAGTAGACTAGAGGAGAGGACGAAGTGAGACATCGTCGTGGCAACATCTCTCTGACTTTGTCCTCTCTTCTATTCTACTCCTGATGACGAACAACGGTTCGAAATATTGAGAATTTAGTAAGTGTGCTTTTTATTCTTTTTTCTGTGCCATGTTTTGTGTAAATTAAAGTTTTATAGTCTGCGTGGCCGTTTATTCAATTTAGGAATTTATATTGATCTACAGATTTATTGACGCAGTGGCCTCCTGATGGGAAAAATTAAATTTTTTTTCATATTGCGGAATTTCAAAAATTACGTCTCTACACAAAAAAAAAAGAGTTTAATATGTAAATCAACAACGCATTTCGAACATTTAGTGTTCTTCTTCAGGTTTACATCTCAATATTGCAGATGTAAACCTAAAGAACACACTAAGTGTTGGAAACGCGTTGTTGATTTATATGTTAAACTTTTTTTTTGTATGTGTAGAGACGTAATTTTTGAAATTCCCCAATATACGTAAATATCACACTATAACGGACGACACAAGTAATGAATGGGGTTTTATTATTCACGAACTAAATAAAAGATACAGGCTTAAAAGTTGATCAGTTCTGACACTCAGAATTAACCGAGTCTTGAAAAACTTTAATTCTGTTTCTATTTCACGGTCCAAACTTTTTCAATATAAATAAAAGATGCTTATACAGAATTATAATTCAATCCAGAAATTTAAAAGGTTACATATTTTTAAAGGTCAATATATGTAAAGAAAATAATTAAAAAAAAATCACTAAATGGAATTATATATTCAAAAATAGGTCTGTGTTTTTTGGACGTGTAAGGTGTTTATCAGGATCCAAACAGGTTGTTTGTTTGAAGAACTGGTGATAAACGCGTGGCCTTTTAATATCATTTCTGCAAGTCACCTCGGTCCACAACAGGCACCTGCAATCACAGAAATTTACTTTTGTTTTTAGTATATTTAAGAAATTCTCTAAACTTATTTTTTAATAAAACAAGATTTTTATTTTGCAAAGTTTTAGTGAAGTACAAATATATTTATACAACTGAAGAGACAAAATAATAAAAAAAAATACAACTTATTTTCTTATTATATCTTATAACATTATTTATATACAATAAAAAAAACAACCAAATAGATTGAAATCAAACTCACGGATGACTGGGCCTTTCCGATGTATAACATAATACATTTACTACTGTAATCGGCCAGCACGCAAGCCATTGGCTAACCTGGCTCCAATTTTTGGAATTAAATAATAATTTTCTTTTATTTTTACAATATTCAGATAATAAATAATATATATAATAATTTCATGTCTCTATCTCCACGGAACAAACAAACAAACTGACGAACTTTACATATAGAGATTTCCAGAGTTCCCTTCTCGTTCATCCATTTCTTTGGCTTTTAGTTTTAATTCGTCATTCATCTTAATGTATATAATTCAATGTTAAACATTGAGATGTTTAACATTACACACTTACAGTCTCTATTTTTTTGTTTTAACCGTCATCAGGAGAGATAACAGAGGGATACCAAACTAACTGGGGGATACATTCGCTTCACCCGTGCGTGTATCCTGGAGGTTTTTAATACTGGGGTCTTTTTTTTAGAATATTAATTAAGTAAAATCAAATTTTTTTTAAATAACTACATTATCATTATTACTATATACCCTATGTTATTACCCATCATGGCTTCAACAGGACATGCAGTCACCCATCCAAGTAGTAACCATGCTTAATTTAGCTTAACTTCGGTGATGTAGTAAAAAAAAAACAGTGTATTTACATGATTACGGTGTAATATAATTTTAGTATAATATTAAAATATCTCAAATTAAAAACAAGCGATTAAATTGTAAAAAAAAATTGTAATTAATTTGCGACTATTAAGTTTTCTGAGAAGGAAAATAAAAAGACTAAGAAAGGCAGTCAATAAAGAGGGCTTCTATTAACTGGGCGTCTATCGACTGCATGACCTTGCATGTGACGCCCGCCAGTATGATTCATGTTACAATGTGTTTACTCAGTATGGCATTCCATTGAATATCGTGTACGTCTCAAGAGCTTGATTTAACCAGAGAGCTCCTTCACAACCTTTTAGAACTCGAGAGCCCAAATTAAAAGTCTACTTCTCTTAGGGATCTCATTCATTCATCTTATGTCTTAATAATGCTTTGCATACATAAATAAAAATATAGTGTTCCATACTTATATAAAGTAGAGTAAATGCGTGAATATATATATATATATATTCCTCTTTGTTTAATTAATCACCCTGAAGATGACTGGAAGCCAGTCGAAACATGTCGGTTATAACTTAATTAACATTCTCCAACGTTTGGATGAAGGAAAGAAGAAGGTATTCAGAAACCTTGAAAAACTAGTGAAGAAAATGACATCAGCGAAATACGGTCAGCTGTTCAACGAAATATATATATATATATATATATATATATATATTATATATATATATATATATATAAAGATTTCACATAAACACGTGAAACAACAATCAATGATTAAACCACAATAAGAATGGGAAAACAAGACTAAGATCTTTCAACTCAGAGTCAAAAACCCAACTCAAAAACCCAAAAACTGAGTTGGGTTTTTGACTCTGACGAAGACCGCTTGTTACGGTTGAAAGATCTTAGTCTTGTTTTCCCATTCTTATTGTGGTTTAATCATTGATATATATATATATATATAGTTCAATATAGAAACAGAAACATAGAGAAATCAAAAGAATACACTTACAGTCTCTAATTTTCGGTTTGAACTGTCTTCAGGAGAGATAAGAGAGGGAAACCAAGCGCACTGGTTCAGAGACTCATATTGTAAGGTTTTAAAATATCAAGAGGTCCAATTTGCCTGACTATACCTTCATCTAAAACATTAGAGCACATTTTCTGTGTCTATTTTACTTTTTCTTTGTGGCTTATACTTTCATATATATATATATATAAGAAATATTATTGAATCGTCTCTAATTAAATTTAATAGATCTAATATTATAAACATTAGTAACGGTCTCTTCAAACTTGATACTTTCGTCACGAGGGCAATAGCCTCTTCAAAGAGGGTTGACAGCCAGCGGATAGTTTTTTACTTTTTCTTACTGTACTCCTTTGTTTCCCCAAACATCCCTTTCTGGACATTAGTCCTTTCCTGCACTTTCACCTTTTTAAAATACCACTCTTCCCTCCCACTCTTCTCAACTCCTCACCAGATGTTTTCTGCATCTAGTGTTCAGTTGGGTTTTTGACTCTGACGAAGACCGCTTGTTACGGTTGAAAGATCTTAGTCTTGTTTTCCCATTTCTTATTGTAGTTTGATCATTCATATATATATATATATATATATATATATATATTCCCATATTTATCAGTTGGGATTTTGACTCTGATTAAGATTGCTTGTTACGGTTGAAAGATCTTAGTCTTTTTTGTTCCCATTTCATATTGTGATTTGATCGTAAATATATATGTATGTACAGGATGGTTTCTTATCTTGACCAGATATATTGAACACTTATTTTCTTCTTTATTGAGTTTTGGCCTAGATTCAAACAATACAACCCTTATTCATGTTATTGTAATTTAATTCCGTATTGATGTAGCCCTGAAGATGTCCACCAATATTGACGAAACGTCAGCTTAAAGGTTTGTATTGTTTGAAGTTAGATCAAACCTCGATAAAAATAAAATAATTCCATATATAATTGTCAATAAAATGATCCACAAAGGACAACAAACGTTTCAGAGTAAACTATAGGTACAGAGTAAATAGAAAAACTCACAGTCTCTAATTTTTGGTTTAACCTAGCCTAAGCGCACTTGCGAAGCGATGAATGAAGACCATTGGTTAGAGGGTCTACAGCCATCGCTTTGCTAGTGTGCTTGGTATCCCTATCTCTTCTCTCCTGATGATGGTTAACCCGAAAATCAGAGACTGTCATTATGGTCTACTCAGTACTGTGTATTTGCAGTTTAATCTGAAGTGTTAATATACATATACTTTGAAAATAAAAAAGAAACACGAATTAAAAGTAGTAGTCTCGTTCCTTTCTTTCAATGTGTCGTTCCTTTTTATATATAGCTCTATATATAAAAATTCAGTCCGTGAGTGGACCTACAAACCTACTCTCCTATTGGTCACCATCGTAACGAATCATATATCCTTTCCCCGGACAACTCATAGAATATATATATACAGATCAGACAGTACAGACTCCAACCGTCTCTGTACCAGTGCGCTTGGTTTCCCTCTCTTATCTCTCCTGAAGACGTTTCAACTGAAAATTAGAGACTATAAGTGTGTATTTTTAATTTCTCTATGTTTCTTTATGTATACATTGAACTCTATTTGTCTATTTCGGATCGTATTTTCATCGAAAAAGTATATATATATATCGTTGAATAATTGACGATATTTCTAAACAAAGTATATTTTTTGAGTAGATTAATCTGAAAATTGTTGATGGTTGATAGAATGAGAGTAGAAGGTGTTGTGAAATGAAAGATTCGTGAAATATTGTGATGTTTGTTTTCCGTTTGGTTTTTCAACTTGATTAGTCAGTTTACTGCAGTGTCTAACACAGTTCTTATCTGGTTCGTCTTTGATTTAAAGCTGAATCGCCGTGATACCCATGTCAGTAGTAAAAGTGTAGCATAAACCGAATGAATGGCCACTTTCAGTATTAATAGCCGTATCATTACTTTTAAAAGCCTCTCTCTTTGATGGGCCGTCTCTTGTTATTTCCTCAGCATTATTCTATTATTCTCTGTATTGTTTTGTCGATGATATAACTAGTCAAAAGTCGTAAAGGAAATCGACAAACAAAAATTAGATTTTTATCAAAAGAAGTCAAATTAGATATAAAAATCTATACATATGAAAGGCAGAATGACTTTCAGAATCTGTGTCATTAGAACATGCAGCATGACTGCGCATTGTGTAAGGGCTTATATGTTGTACTAGCTGAACTGCTGGCGTTGCCCGGGCGGTTGATTACGCTCCAGCGTTTTAGTTATCGGTTGTGATCTCAAAAAAGAACCCTGATCAAAATCAAAATACCGTAGTTAGTTCTCCCGAAAAAAGTTATATAAGATCCATATGTTTCTTTGTATCTGAGTGTCTCCAGTTTTATTTCTATAGCGGACAGACAGACAAATTTTGTATTTTATATATACAGACATATAAGTTCTAGAGGCCTTGATTAGTAACATAACTCATGATCAGAAGCCTATAAGGTAATAACGTACCTCACACATCGGAGCCTAAAGTAATAACATACTCACACATCAGAGCCTAGAGTAATAACATACGTCACACATTGGAATCTAAAGTAACAACATAACTCATGAACAGAAGCCTTGAGTAATAAAATACTTCAAACATCGGAGCCTAGAGCATCGTAAACATCGAAGCCAGGGTAACAGCATGACTTGCACATCGATGCTTAGATTAAAAACGTATTTCACACATTGCAGCGTTTATTAACACGATAATCTAACATCGGAGCCTTAAGTAATAACATGCCTCAGAAATCGGAGTTTAGAGTAACAACATAACTGACACATTGGAGCCAGGAAACAGCATACCATGTTAAGTCATTGATTAGTTATTATAATACGAAGAAACCTAGTGTGATGTGCCACACCTTTTAGAACTTGTAAACTCAAAAAATAGTCACCAATACTAATTGACATTGTTTTAAAAACTAGAAAATTGTCAAAAATCCCATCGTAAACTTATTAAAAAAAATCAGCAAACAATGAATAGATCTGTGCGTTATAGTGGACGTCGTAACTGGCAGTTCAGACCAGAGGCATTCTGCTGCTTGATTACTGTGCTACTATAACTTGGACTGTCAGTAATTCATGTCGGATATTAAGTCCGTCTGTACTGTAATGACGTCGTATTCGCGGTCTTCAGGTCTCTTTGTTCACAGAGGAAAAAAAAACAAAAGCAAAAACAAAAACTTTTTATTACTTCTATTAACTTCTTCAATTTGGTTTAAATAATGGAATATTTATTGTTGATATTTCACTGCCTGCTGTTTAATAACTGTAACTAAGTTAATGATAAACTTTAAAAGACAAATTATTGCTATTCTATAAAAGTTGTCTGTACTTTTAAAGCCGAAGGGCACACATTATGTTTTGATTCCTCCCTGCATATTACATGCCTCATGAGAAGCCAGAGTTGAAATTATGTCGACACGTTTTTATCAAATTGTAAAAGAGAATATTTTATTTATTTAAAATACCCACCTAAGCGATATTACAATTGATTCTGAGTTTGATACTCCGACTAAGGGGTAACAGGAACTTTACTTCGCTGCTAATTATAACTCATTTGATTTTCAAGATATCGTGCTCACGCGTTCACCCACAGAACATACCCACAGACAAACCCACAGATACATACCCACACACATTCACATATGCTCTCTCTCTCACACTCACACTTACCTTCTTGGTCAACACCGTTCGTAAGACACTGTATTCTCCTAGGTATTTCATGGCTTCTAACCTTCCTCTGTTTGCTAGTTAAACATCCTTTACGTAAACAATTTCTTATATTTTCATGAGTCATTGAATTTAATTAACATTAAACTTGACACCACAAAACCAATAATTATTGTTAATTCAGAAGTTTGTCTTTGGAAAATTATTGTAGTGTTCGAATTTAAAGTTTTTTTCTCTCTTTCTTTCCTTTTACTCCTTTATTTTTTCTTTGTGCTCTTTATTTATTTTTCTTAACTATGTTGAATTTATTATAAATATTGTAGTGTATAATTTAACCTGTATAAGATATACATGTAATTATCAAAGCACAATATGAAATGGGAAAACAAGACTAAGATTTTTGGACAATAACAAGCGGTCTTCGTCAGAGTTAAAAGCCCAACATGAAGATATACATGTAATATATTGTATTATATTAGTTTGTAATTGAACTATGCCTTTCAATACTTGTGTACGTACCCTGAGGTTATATCTCATAGTCCGGTTACATCGCATCTTCAATGTGATAACTTTAAGATTAAGACAAAGTGTTTGAAATGCGCAGTTTAATGATAAAATAGATTTGTGTCACGACTTGTTACTTTTTCTTTTCTAGTACCATTATGAATAATTCATACCATTATTTATTGAGTGGTATCACAAAGGGCGTGCTATGTGTCATCCATTGCATTCTAAAGGCTTCTCTACTACTACCAGTATGAATAAAATAATTGAATAAATGATTGCACAACTATACCAGTAAATGAATATATTGTACACGAGAAGTGAATGTTTATAAGTGGTGGCAAGCAGGTTGTCCGGGGTGTTTTCTGGCAAGCAGGTTGTCCGGGTTGTTTTCTGGCAAGCAGGTTGTCCGGGGTGTTTTCTGGCAAGCAGGTTGTCTGGCAAGCAGGTTGTCCGGGTTGTTTTCTGGCAAGCAGGTTGTCTGGGGTGTTTTCTGGCAAGCAGGTTGTCCGGGGTGTTTTCTGGCAAGCAGGTTGTCTGGGGTACTTTCTGACAAGCAGATTGTCCGGGGTGTTTTCTGGCAAGCAGGTTGTCCGGGGTGTTTTCTGGCAAGCAGGTTGTCCGGGGTGTTTTTTGGCAAGCAGGTTGTCCGGGGTGTTTTCTGGCAAGCAGATTGTCCGGGGTGTTTCTGGCAAGCAGGTTGTCCGGGGTGTTTGCTGGTAAGCAGGTTGTCTGGGGTGCTTTCTGGCAAGCAGATTGTCCGGGGTGTTTCTGGCAAGCAGGTTGTCCGGGGTGTTTTCTGGCAAGCAGGTTACCCGGGGAGGTTTTCTGGCAAGCAGGTTGTCCGGGGTGTTTTCTGGCAAGCAGGTTGTCCGGGGTGCTTTCTGGCAAGCAGGTTGTCCGGGGTGTTTGCTGGTAAGCAGGTTGTCCGGGGTGTTTTCTGGCAAGCAGGTTGTCCGGGGTGTTTTCTGGCAAGCAGGTTGTCCGGGGTGTTTGCTGGTAAGCAGGTTGTCCGGGGTGTTTTCTGGCAAGCAGGTTGTCCGGGGTGTTTTCTGGCAAGCAGGTTGTCCGGGGTGTTTTCTGGCAAGCACGCCGCTGCGATTGGTATAGGCCAGTTCAATGAATGAGTAGGTGAGACACCCAAGGACAGCCAAGCGTCTCCTTGCCTCTCACATCTCCTTTATTTTTCAACACGCCCACTTCTCTTTCAACTCAACTCCTTTTGTCGCCGTCTTTTTTATTTATACACCTAACTCATTATGCTATAAGCTCAGCTACAATCACATTTAAAAAAAAAAACGATTACATATTGCTTATCCATAAAGCAAACATTCTTGTTTACATGTATTAATGACGACCTATTTTCAAAAATTTATGTCAGTAAAAAAAAAAATAAAATAATAAGCAAATAAGTATGATGGGCTTTTTTTAAATTAAATATGCAGTTAGGTTAACAACGCTTTACTGGACAGACTTTTGTGGATTTGGTCCCTGAAGGCTCTAGGTAATTTGACTACCTGTTCACTCCTTATCACATACCCTCTTGGTCAGTCCCTTGTTCTCTCTTGACGACGACTAAATCGAAAATTCGGCACTCCAAGTGTATTTTTCTACTTACTGTGTACCTATACTTTTTTTCTGAAACCTTTGTTGTTCCTTGTGGATCGTTTTCTTGATGGTAATATATATTATAATATTGTTAAATAACGCCCCAAATTTGGCTTGTATCTGTTTATATTGTTAAATAACGCCTCATATTTGGCTTTTATATATATATCAATGATCAAAACACAATATGAAGTGGGAAAAAAGACTAAGGTCTTTCAACCTTTAACAAGCGGTCTTCATCAGAGTCAAAACCCAACTGAAACACTAGATGTAGAAACATCATGGTGAGGGGTTGAGAACTTTCTGCATCTAGTGTTTCAATAGGGTTTCAATGACGAAGACCCTACGTCACTGTTGTAGTTGTCACTGTCTACATCACCGTATTGTTACGGTTGAAAGATTTTAGTTTTTTTTTTCTATTTCATAAGGTGGTTTGATCATTGATTGTTATTTTCCGTGTTTATTGTGAATTCTTGTTATATATATATATATATCAATGATAAAACCACAATAAGAAATGGGAAAACAAGACTAAGATCTTTCAACCGTAACAAGCGGTCTTCGTCAGAGTCAAAAACCCAACTGAACACCGCTTGTTACGGTTGAAAGATCTTAGTCTTGTTTTCCCATTTCTTATTGTGGGTTGATCATTGATTGTTATTTCACATGTTTATGTGAAATCTTTTTATATATATATATATATATATATATATATATATATAGGGTTACTAGCCGTTGCGTCTACAACGTGCTTGGTCTCCCTTTCTCTTTTCTCCTGAAGTCGGATTACCCGAAAATTTGAGTCTGTAAGTGTGTTTCCTTACCCTGTGTGTAACTCTTCTTGAATTTTAAACTGTTATTGTTTCCACTTTGGATCATGTTTTGTTTTATTAAGTGAAATGTATATATATGTGAATGATCAAACTACAATATGAAATGAGACTAATATCTTTCAACCGGAACAAGCGGTCTTTGTCAGAGTCAAAACCCAACTAAAACACTAGATGCAGAAACATCATAGTGATTTGAGAGGAGTGGAAGGGAAGAGTGGTATTTTAAAAGGGTGTAAAATGCAGGAAGGGACAACAGTCCAGAAAGGGATGTTTGGGGAAACAACGCAGTAGAATAAGAAATGTAAAATCTTGTATATATATATATGAAATTGATATAGTCCACTAATTATGAACGATGATTTTTTTTTAAAAGTTGCCCTTTAGGGAACACTGACTTTGTGTTTAAATTATTATATATATAGTCTCCAACCGTCTCTGAACCAGTGCGCTTGGTTTCCCTCTCTTATCTCCCCTGAAGACAGTTCAAACCGAAAATTAGAGACTGTAAGTGTGTTCTTTTGATTTCTCTATGTTTCTTTGTCTATATTGAACTATATATATATATATATATATATATATATATATATATATATTCACAATCCCTACTCTAATAAATTTGAAGTAAATAAGGCAATATTTTAAACCCTTGACGAAGTTTGACTTTTCTAAAACTAAATTCTTTGCCAAGTAAGAAATGAGCCAGAAATTCCGCTTCCTTTTGGAAGTCACTTGAAGGTGAAAGCTAAAAGACCTCTTGCTGGATAACAGTGAAGAGTTAAAGTAACATTCTACTACTGCATTGCACCAAACTAGTAGTCAGACATGCTATCAATATTAAGTGACTTGCTTACTTACGTTTTTTTTTTTGAAGCCATCTATAAAAAAAAGACAAACAGCTGTGGGGTCTTGGTTTTAGGCTAATACGGAAAGGACTTGTGAAAAAGGAGCTAATTACCGTCTCCCCCTCCCGCCATTAGTTGACCGCTTCCTTTGTATTGTCTAGTAGAAAGCCTTGAATAGTAATCATTTCCAAGACAGTAGAATCTACTGTACATTCCTCCCTATCTGTATTTCTCTCTGCTACAGTTGCATAGCAAGTATTTTACCAAGCCCCATAGCTGGCCACCAATGACATTCAAAACTCCAGAACGTCTAAACAAATATTTATTTTTCATAGAATTACAATAAACGGCCTAATTTTAGACTGTTGTCATTGGTTCTTCATCGCTTCCTCTCTATTCACCATTCATGTAAAAATCTAAAATGTAAACAATTACCAAAATTGTAGTAGTAATAGTGCTAATTGTAAAAAAAAGTTGTAGTCCTGAAGATGACATAAATATATGTCGAAACGTCGGAGAGAAGTAGTTTTAATCATAAGACCTCAACTTTCAAAACAAAAAATTATATCATATGATATGATATCATACAATGATATATATCATACAAATCATGAAGAACAGATATATATATAAAGATTTCACATAAACACGTGAAATTACAATCAATGATCAAACCACAATAAGAAATGGGAAAACAGACTAAGATCTTTCAACCGTAACAAGCGGTCTTCGTCAGAAGAGTTGGGTAGAATAGTTGGGTTTTTGACTCTGACGAAGACCGCTTGTTACGGTTGAAAGATCTTAGTCTCTTTTCCCATTTCATATATATATATATATATATATATAAAACTTTAAACTACACAAAACATGACACAGAAAAAAGAATAAAAAGTACACTTACTAAATTTTTAATGTATCAAACTGTTGTTCGTCATCAGGAGTAGACTAGAAGACAGGACGAAGTGAGACATCTGACTAAGACCTTTCAACCGTAACAAGCGGTCTTCGTCAGAGTCAAACACTCAACCCTTGTTACGGCTGAACGATCTTAGTTTTTTTTCCGCATTTCATATTGTGGTTTGATCATTGATTGTTATTTCACGTGTTTAGTGAAATGTTGTTATTAACAGTACTCGTATACATGTACAGTCATCATAAAAGAAAAGCAAAAATTTTTTTATAATTAGAAACGTATAATTTAAATAATAAAAACATTATTAAATTAAATTAACTGTTTAAGTATACAAATATAAAAACTTTCAACTCCTTTAAAATAAATTAGTTTTGAAAATTTTAAAATACGATTTTTTTTTAATTTGCAAATATTACATTTGAAAAAGCCATTTAAATACAAGTATTATACATAAAACATAAAAACAATTACTACCTTAAAAACTCATTTTTGTTATAAAATTTCAGACTTTTTTTTGCTTTTTATTATTTTAATATTTTTCAAATTATATCCCCTCAAAATGCCGCTTCCTCCCCCGCTGTTTCAATTATACATCTAAAAACAAAGATATACGAGTCTTTTCTTAAAGGTTATAGATATGTATGTTTTTTTTTTTTAGAAATAAACCTGAAGAAAGAACATTGAGTGTTCGAAATGTGTCGTTAGTTTTAACATAAAACCTTTTTGTGTAGAGACGTAATTTTTTGATATTCCCTGTCGTGAAAATTTATTTGAATAAACATGTTATTCTCGAAAATGGAGTGGAAAGCATTTGAAATGGCAGAGAACAGAGATGAGGCCTGAATCTGTACATGGGTATTGATTGTTGCCCACTCTCGGGAACGAAGTGGTTCCCAACCTTTTTTACTTCAGCACCCTTAAAAAAATTTTGCTCTGACTTCGCAGAAGTTTTATACATTCTTCAGTAATAAAACATGTAGAATCACACCAAATTTTATCAAAAGAACATATTTAATTCACTCCTAATAAAAAAAATCAGACTTTTAGACAATAAACATCACAGATTGATGATATTTGAATAAACTTTACAAAAATAATTACTTTTGTCTACTTTGCTTCATACAGGTAGGTGCTTCGGGACACTCAACAAAATCATAGAAAAACTTTTACCGCTAGACCCAGCAAAAGTGCTGAGCTTCTTGGAGGCATTGAAGCTAACTGCTGGGGTATACTTTAGTACAGAAGGGGTGAAGTACAATAGTTTTTTTAAGACGCAGTGCTATAGTTACACTAATAATAAATAACTCTTGTTTGAAATGTATGTAAAGTAGTAATGTTAAGAACTAGCTTCGAAACACATAGAAAAGAGTGTAATAAATAGATCAATTTTTTGTTATTAAGGCAGCCAAATAGACTCAGGGGAGTGAGAGAGAGAGAGAGAGAAGCAATGGACGGGGGGGGGGGGGGTGTTGATCTTAAACGTGAAACCCTTTTTTTTGCTTTACCAACACTTCCGCTATTTTTTATTAATAATTAGAGGTCCTCAAAAAACTCACATCTATCAAAGCCAGGCGTTTCTTTATGCTACATCTTCATTTTTATTTTGAACCACAAAACTAATTCTTAAACAAGAATAAAAATACTATTCGTTTAGGATTTCTATGACCATATGCTTATAAATATTTTCAAAATTAATGGTGCTACTATAGTATAGTATGCTATCTTCGATTATGTTATCAAATACGATTTCATAGTAAACAACGCAAAATTCTTACCAAATATTCTAAGAAGCAAAAAAAAAATATCCTTTAAATGTATTTATTCACAAAATTGAACATTTACTGTGACTATATATCGCAAAGAGTGTCATAGTGAAAACGAAAGAGGAGTACCTCAACGGGATTTGCAATCTCATTCAGACCATTACTGTGGGGAAATGATGAGAAAACACCGTGATGTATTTCACATTTCTTGAACGATGTTAAGTATGTTTACAAACAGTAATAGAATACGTTTTGACGGGATATATTAAATATTTTACTTAATTTAATTTTGTAATCTTACATTACGTTTTGAATAAGCTGTAAATTTTTTGTATAATGAACTGCGAATAATTTCGAATAAATCTATCCCTAAAAACTGTTTGTTATTTTACCGTAGATTCTATAAGGGGTTGCAGATAGCACACTGTAGTAGAAAATCCAAGGTAGGTAGTATACTATATTATTCATTGAGGGCGATTACAGCACTGCGTTCTTAGAATTATTAAGTATACTATTATAACTCCCTTTTTTTTTTTTTATCAACATACTTATGTGGTTTTCCTGTCATTTTACGCCTCGCTTGCAAATAGGCCTATAATTGGGCGCGTGACATTGGACTTGGTGTAACCATTAATTAGTGTAGTGTACAGATTACGAGGTGGTGGCTGGCCTGACTAATGCTATAGTTTAAAGCAGGGATAGCCAACATTTTACAAAAATGCGCCATAAATCTCTTCTGACCCATTATCTACTTATATTGTATATACATATAACTTTGATTTATATATGATTGTTATATGTTCACAATATGAAATTAAAGAAACTAAAAACAATACTAGATAAAGCTGATCAACTTAACGTACCTAATAAGAATTTTCAGGTTGCTTTGATTTTAAATCCTGGGAGTTAAATTTGTAATTGAGAGCAGGAGTGTATTTTTCAAATTGGAGTCATTCAATTGCGACCAATGTTTTAATGTTAATAAGTTTTATGACTAAACATGTTTGTACACATAATAAAATTTGACATTAAACACGTGAAATAACAATCAATGATGAAACCACAGTATGAGATGGGAAAATAATAGACTAAGATCTTTCAAAGGTAACAAGCGGTTTTCATCAGGGTCAAAACCCCAACCAATGTTTGTACGCATTTATATGTAAAAGATGTTTGTACACATCTATATGTCGTTCTGAAAAGACGTATAAATGAATGGGCAAATTTTCTTAGCTTAAGGGAAATTTTCACAACATAATTAATTGTTTTCACGAACTGCAAATATATTCCATTTCCTCTGATTAATCAAACATATATATTTTGGAAGCAGATTAATGAGGAGAAAATAACGTGTTCCTTAAAAGGATATTCACAAATTATGGAAATAACAAAAAAAAATTAGTTTAATTCATCTTTATCTCAAGGAAGGAATGCGCCGCACATAACCATACAGTGCGCACTACGTTTGGAGCAAGCACCATAGGTTGACCACCCGTGATGAAATGGTTGGTTTTACTGTCACTGTATTCAACAGGTGGGCTAGGATGTAGGAAATACCGCGGAATGCTAGAAAGTAAGTGTGGTGGTACTTGTTAAGAAACAAGGTACTACTTTTTTCCTGTCTACTTACGTTATATTGGTGTTGTTTTACACGTGTCTTTAATGATTTACCAGTTTGACCAATATAAATTTTATGGCATTTTTTGCACGGAATTTTGTAAATACCAGCGGACTCCAATTTTCGCTGGGAGACCACTCTTCCCTCCCACTCTTCTCAACTCCTCACCAGATGTTTTCTGCATCTAGTGTTTCAGTTGGGTTTTTGACTCTGACGAAGACCGCTTGTTACGGTTGAAAGATCTTAGTCTTGTTTTCCCATTTCTTATTGTGGTTTGATCATTGATTGTTAAGAAACGTACAAGTCCAACCTGAATATCAACTTATGATTAAAGTTGATAGTTTTTATAATTGAAGTTTAAGAAAAAGCAAACACAGTTTGTAGAAGCTTTGCGTGTATGAAGAAGCATTTAGGATAGTCAAAGACATGATTAGAAGAGGGCCTGGTGTGTGTGCGAGTGAGTGAGTGATTGTTGGGGGGGTCCGGTGGCCTTGGCCTTTAAAAATGGCGGACGAGGCTGACCTTGGGTATTTTTAGTCGTCCCCCCACCACCTGTTCCCACTGGCTTTGTTTTGATTCCCCCACCCCCGCCACCATGGCCCCCCACCACGCACAGCAGACTCTCCTACTGACAGGACACCCTACTGCGACGCTGTTCCTTTCCTTCTCACTTCAAAACAACAACATGCCCTCTCAATTATTTCAGCTGTTCAACCTTGAACAACAACTTTTACTGCTACTATCAACTTTTTCTCGAAGTTAATTCAAGTGTTTTTTGGTTCATATAGTACATAATACAGTACATTTGGTTCTTATTCAGTACATAATGCCCATTGCTCTACTATATATATAACACAATAAAACACGTGAAATAACAATGTCAAAGACCACTTGTTACGGTTGAAAGATCTTAGTCTTTTTTGCTCATTTCATATTGTTCATATATGAGCCGCTTATTTTGAAAGTGGCCTAATTCCATTTATGTTAAAATCGAGATATTTAAGGGTTTGCGTTTTACAAAATTTAAAAATATTGTCATTTTATTTATCAACTAATTTTTGTTATAAAAATTCTTAGTAATTTTAAATAAATTTTGTACAATTTGCTGCAAAAGGTAAAGATAACGTAAAAATGAAATTATTTAAATAGCTAGCTAAATTTTTTTGGAAAATGGAATTAGGCCACTTTCAAAATAAACAGCTCATTTATCGATAAAACGATTTCACATAAACACTTCTTACTGTGGTTTGACCATATATATATACAAAACTATAGTTTATCGGGACTCGGTCAGTTCTTCAGGTTCAAATTAAACTCTCATTGTCAACGTTTCGGTTTTTATTTAAAACCCTTTTTCATAGGCCTTAAACAACGGATGTAATATAAGAAATAATACCATCATTCATCACTTGTGGGTTAATGGGTAGCGCGCCTTACTGCACTGAAAAGTATCCGGCTTCAATTCTAGCGATTTGAATCAACATTTTTTGTCTCAGTTACTTATTAACTGTCTACAATCCTAGTATAATTATAACTTTTTAAAAAGCTGTCATTAAAATGTATTCACCCTCAAAGATTAATCACCTCAAAGAGGTGATCCAACAATTATTATTTTCTTATTATTATTATCATTATATTGCTTTTAAGGGCATAACTAGTTCCATACGGAATATTGTAGTTACGTGCCCCATGGAGCCCGAGGGTGCGGCTTGTTCCTTGAGGCCGCAGTTATGAATGCGGGGTTGATCAAATGCATTTATTAATGCAGTCTTGCAATTCATAACTCTGCTTTCGTGCTGTGTGCTTGACGATGAGTACACCGTGGAATGGGCTCCATGTGATTAATTATTAATTATTAATACTTTCATGTATGTTTTTTGATTCTTAAGTCTCTATTTTGCATAAGCCTGTTCTGGTCACTGGTCAAAGGTTCACACTAGCCAAGGAAATTTTACTTTTTAAACAAGGAGACAAGTAAAGGCGCCAGTTTAGCTTGTATCCCGCCACGTAAACTAATTTAGAGAATGAAGTGGTAAAAGGCCTAGATGCCTGTCCACTAATTTGGCATGCACCTTGCTGTGCATGGCCAGCTGACCCTTGACCCTTGACACCCCACCTAGATTGATGTCCTGAAGATGACCACGGAAAGTGATCGAAACGCGTCGACTACAATTGCAGACCACCTCAACCGTTGTTCTAACAACGAAAAACCTGTTTTTCGGCAAATAGAAGTTCTCGAGAAGAAACTTATAGACAGGAACTACTCTGTCGTGTTCAACAAAGCACGTATATCCGAAGGACTGCTACCAAAGTATGCTAATATATATATATATATATATATATTTATATATATATATAATTAAATGTAATTATTTGTCCGTTTGGACCGTCTGTTTTCAATTTAAAGTATATATATATATATATATATATATATATATATATATATATATATATATATTGCTTTGTTAAACACGGCAGAGTAGTTTCTGTCTATGAGCTTCTTCTCGAGAACTTCGATTTGCCGAAAATCGAACTGTCGTGTTTAACAAAGCATGTATATCCGAAGGACTGCTACCAAAGTACACTAATATATATATATATATATACTTCAGTTCGAACGCCAAGTCAGTCGTTATCAGCCTTTGGAACGATTCACTTCTTTTCCTGAAGATAGGACATCGAAATATAGTAGTGAGTTCAGTGATTTCCTTTCTATGTGTTCTTTTTTAAATTCTAGTTTTTATATATATATATCTAACTGTCTATCTTTAAATATTCGATTATATATATATATATATATAAATTTATGAACGAAGAATAGTAACTCACATAAAAAGGGATACACTTACTAACTCAAATTTTCGGATAATCCGTTTTCAGGAGAAAAGAGACTTGGATACCAAGCACGACGGAAGCACAATGGTAGAAAACCATCTTTTAAGTATAATAATGGTTTAAACGTTAACTAATTTTAAGAGTAATTAGTTACTAGACTAATGACCCATTGAGTCATCCAGCAAATTCCTTTTTAATGCAATCATGTTCGCGTAAATGCTGATTAACTCTAAATATATTTATTCCTAATAAAGAGGATAATGAACATATTTTCAAGACAGTTCTCTTCTATTTCCAACATTTTTTGAACAATTTGAATTTTCGAAAAAAAAACTTTAATGTTTTCCTTTTTGTTTAACCCTATTGAGAGCAACATGTTCTCATGTTCATTGAAAATGTTGAAATACTGCTTTACCTAAATGAACTAAAACTCTCTGTAGAGTCTCTCCTTGACACTTATGAATAGTCATGGCAAATGCTAACTGAATTGAAAATTGAATCCTTGAAAAAGGAATGTTGTCCTCTTCAGATAAAACAATTTTCAATCTTGGAATTAAAATTATTGCTCATTGAAATCGTGATGCGATAATTTTACAAACAATTACTTTATCATAAAACTCCTTAGTTATTAGTCTTGTTTCAATTACATAAGCGCGGTGTATCGGTATTTCTCAGAACTTGACAGGAGCTTCCTTTTTGAGTCTGTCAAGCAGTTCTTGAGAGTAATATGTGGGTTCTGTTCATATAAAAACAGAGTTATATGACAGATATTCTTTAATTTCTCCTGGAAATAATTCAATGAACCTATGATTAATTTCACTATGTGTCTCGTTAAATAGAACTTATATAGAACTTTCTGTTAACAATATCTCTGGGTTGGCGACTGAAGAGTAAATGTATTCAATACACTAATCAACATTATGCACACGGATAAACATGTCTTCGGGCAGTAATATTCTCTTTATTTTCAACTCTGTCTTCACCAATATTTATCACAAATTTAGAGTATTCCTCATTTTCTTCTTGTACTCTTATATTGCTAGTTAAATGTAATTTAGTAAATTTGTGCCACTAATAAGACTGATTCAAGCATTATAAATATCAGAATCAGTTTCTCTCTTGACAACTGGAAGAAGTTGTCAATTCCTGAGAGGCTAAAGCCAATGCAATTAATATTAATATTAATAATAATTAATATTATTAATATAAATTATTAATATTATATTAATTAATATAAATTATTATTGTTGTTGTTATTATTTTATTATTAATATAATATTAATAATATTAATATTAATACTAATATTAATATTAATATTAATAAATATGATGCAACGGGAGCCTTACTGTATCATATTTATTGAAACAGATATACCAAAAGGAAGAAAAAAAATATAGGCATTATGACAAACTGTTTTTTGATTACGGACATAATTGTGTGCTGCTAATATTTTACTTATATTAATATGATAATTTCTAAAACTTCTGTTAACTATAATAAAAACCATTTGTTGATATATTAAATAATTATTTTATATCCTCGTCGATCATTCATTAAATTTTATCTTTTTAAATTTATTATAATTAAATCATTATAATTTAGGTTGGAAAACTATTATTTAATCTTTCGACGTCATTTGTATCAGATTGTGGAAGCTTATTGTACTGAAGTCTCTTTGGCTTAGAAGATAGCACGTGGACATCAAGTTTCAAGGTCGCGGGTTCGATTCCCACCAAATTTTTAATATTTTATTCAGTGATTAATGCAAGTTTGATCATAGAAGCGACATAGCAAATTTAAATTGCGCTTCTATGTTTAATGCAAGTTTGATCATAGAAACCACATAGCGAATTTAAATAGTGTTTATTCTAGTGTTTTGAATACCTAACGTTTTTAGTGAAAAATTTGTGTTCCATTGTTACCTGCTCACCAGCTGTACATAGATGTTTATTAATGATTGTCATTTGAATAGTTTAACCTTCCATATTGTTTTAGTAATGTAATTTGTAATAGTTTGTTCATTTTCAAATATTCCTACTTTCGTAAGTTCACTGTAATTTTTTCTAGATAAGTTTCTTCTTTTTATTTTATTTTTATTGC
This sequence comes from Hermatobates lingyangjiaoensis, assembly GCA_026182355.1. Taxonomy (NCBI): domain Eukaryota; kingdom Metazoa; phylum Arthropoda; class Insecta; order Hemiptera; family Hermatobatidae; genus Hermatobates; species Hermatobates lingyangjiaoensis. Next base: position 723,310 of record JAPFBL010000154.1, read on the forward strand.
TGTCCTAATACTCATGATTGTATTTAGTTTTTCATAATGTACTTCTTTTTATGTTACGTTTTATCCTTTTTATGTTACATACTATCTGTCCCACGGTCGACAATTCATTACTGTTTTCTCTCTCTCTCTCTCTCTTTCTATATATATATATATATATATATATATATATATATATATATATATATATATATATATATATATATTCATACATGTCAGTTGGATTTTTGACTCTGACGAAGACCGCTTGTTACGGTTGAAAGATCTTAGTCTTGTTTTCCCATTTCTTATTGTGGTTTGATCCCTGATTGTTATTTCACGTGTTTATGTGAAATCTTTTTATATATATATAGGTGTATAATGTAATCGGGATTCGGTCAATTTTCCAGGATCAAAATCAAACTTTCAATGCCGACGTTTCGGTTTTATTTAAAACCTTTTTCATGGGCAGAAGTCGGAATTTTTGAATCAGAAAAATGATGAAATTTACATTATATAAAATGAAGTAACAATAGATGGCTAGTGAACTAACATCTTAACTGGTCAAAAACTTGGACCAGACTGTCCAAGAGGCACTCGCCTCTGAAATGGTAGGCACGGGGTTCGATACCCTTTCTGGCACTCGATTTATTTAAATGGGAGGTGAATAAATCTGAGCCCGTCGTCTCTCGAGGAGGACGTTAATCCGTCGGTCCCGAGCCTTCACGCTGTCATGTATTCGTGAAGGATCCTTACTCTAAATACACTTATATTAGGCAAAATGTAGAACTACCAATGGCGAATCAACAGGTAATGTGATTCGCCCATTACTAAAATGGGCGCCAAATAATAAACGAGCCAAAATTTCCGCCCCTAGAACAGCACTAAAAGGTGAGAGCCTTATAAGTGTGGGCGTTGAAAAAAAAAACAATAACAATATTAAAATAGGTAAATAATCAATACAACACTTGTAGGGTCAAAGAAATTATGAAGAACTTATTTTTATGTGTCTTTGAATGTAATACAAGGTGAAAATTTTGTACTGGTGTACAAAACCAACTGGTGTTGGAATTCTAAAATATTACTTCTCGTGCGATGAGTCGGAATAGAATTATATGAAAAATGCTTCCTAAATAACAATAAGAACAAGGTGAAATTATTATCACAGAAATATGCTTACTAAAATATTTTAATTGAACATTATTGATGTAAATATTTGTTATACCATTCGGAAAATTCCAATGACAATGATATTTATCTAGAAGTTCAAAATAGAAAGTATTTCAAAAGTCCATTTATTCAAGATTTATCGCAATAAACCGAACTTAAAATAAGGTTCAAACGTATTATTCAAGAAATGACCCTAGAATACTGAAATCTGAGAAAAGTTGCCTCATTCTTTTAAAACTTCAAAAGAAAAAAAAAACTCCAAAGGAGTAACAAAGTAATCTGATTTATACTACAATAAAGTGATGAAAAATGAATTTAATGAAATGTAAAGATTATAACAAGAGATATTATGGTGAGGCAAGCCGTTTTCTAAAAGAAAGATTATACTAACAACATTGTTATTCAATAAAAGTAATGCAACAGCTTTTGCATTTCATGCCTTAAAGAAACGGATCAGTTTTGTTTTTTAAGAACACGTTCACTGCAAGTAAAGAACCAATGTAGTATATGGAATTAGCATAATATATATCCAGATAGAAGTTCAATTTGTAATGAATTTCTTCAAAATAATTAGTTAAAATATAAAACTGTTAAAATCTGTGAATTTTGTTTCTACGTTTGCTTCTTCATTTCAATAGATTGCGTGAGTGTTACAATTCATAATTATATGTATATTAATATTATTCTACTCTAAGGTCTTGCTGCTTAACATTATGAGTCCTCCAGTAATGTGTTTATAGTTTCTCTTATTAATACTTCAAACTTAATCGTATTTATAAATAATTTTAAATTCATGCTGCTGTAAGTCTTTACATGATTATTTTTATTTTTATCTCTCCGCACATTGTAATAATCCAGTTTTATTTATGTTTATATTCGCTATTAAGTTATAGCTTTTGTTGTCCTCTGTTTTGTATTCTTCATGATTCATTTATTCTTTCATAGGCTGTTTTTTTTACATATATCGGTGCTATTACAGTTTGCTATCTACCTTCCATTTTATACCCCCCACCCCCCCAAGTAGTACCCCTACTTGGAGGGAGTTTATTGTAATATTTTCACATGCTCCATTTGTTATATTAAATGTGTATCGTTACACTATGTTATATGAAATCTATGTTATATGGTTTGGCAAGTATTGCAATATACTGATATTGCCTGACTTTTCACTTACGATTTTGTACTATATCCATTTTATACTATACATAGTATAGTATACTATCAACCACTCATTATGGTATCTACCGTAAATAATAAATAGTTTTCAGGGACACATTTATTCGAAATTATTCACAATTCATTACAAAAATATTTTACAATTTAATCAAAACATAGTCAAAGCTTACAACATTTTTTAACCCATTTCCCATTTTCCCCATTTCATTTGTGGTTTGATCATATATGTATATATGAATTAAATATCACAATAAACAATATATATTAATTTAAATGCTCTAAGGCCTTTCGTGACAACATCATAAGAGAGCTAAATGAAACAACCCAAAAAAAAAATTAATAACAAGTAACCTGGCTGATTGAAGTCTTCAGGATTGCTACCATCCCTGTCTGAATTTAATGTTCCTAAACTTGAAGGAGTCTTGATCTGCTATCTTATTTCCTCCGTTAATATTTCATCTAGTTTGTATAGTCCCGAACTATTGTTCATTAAATTTCCGTAGAAGTTCTTTATGAGTGCACTTTCAATAATATTTCTCCTCCTTTTTGAAGGTACAAAAATTAATTCCTTTGCTTCACTCCAATTTATCATATGATTTTTGTTCCTTACATGTAAGAACAAGGCACTCTTTTCATCTTCCCGTCTGATCGAATATTGGTGTTGTTTTATTCTTGTAAAGAGACCTTTACTCGTCTGTCCAATATAAGAGATTTGGCAATCAGTACAAGGTATCATATATATAAATTATCTTTTTCCTTCCCCTTATGAAAGTGCACTCATAAAGAACTTCTATGGAAATTTAATGAACAATAGTCCGGGACTTTACAAACTAGATGAAATATTAATAAAAGAAATAAGTAAACAGATCAAGACTCCTTTAAGTTTAGGAACATTAAATTCTGACAGGGATGCTAGCAATCTTGAAGACTTCAATCAGACAGGTTAACTTGTTATTATGTTTTTTTTTTTGTTGTTTCATTTAGCTCTCTGATGATGTTGCGACGAAAGGCCTTAGAGCATTTTAATTAATATATAGTGTGTATTGTGGTATTTAATTAATATATTATATCAAGAGTTATTGTTGATTATTAATTTATATATATATATATATATATATATATATATATAACAGTTCAAAATTGAGGATAGGTAGCACACAAAGTAAAGAAACACACTTACAAACTCAAATTTTCGTTATATCCGTCTTCAAGAGAAAAAAGAAAGGGATACCAAACACGTAATAATATTATATTACGACTCACTTTATATATTTCGACTTTTCCAATGGTCGTCTTCAGGAGAGTAATTGGTGCTGCACGAAGGTGACAATCAAAATATCTGTATATACTGTTATGTTTTTCTGAATACTTGTGTCCTTTGTGGCTAGCCCTGTTTCGCACGGTGGGTAAGTAGTCTGCGCTTTTATAGTTAGGTGCTATTTTGTTAATGCAAATTAACTCGATAGTGGGCAGCGATTGGACAAAGTTTTTTAGGAATCACCGCAGTAATAGTAGTTCTTTTTTTTCAGAGAGGACCTTGGGCGTGTTGAGGTAATGGGAAGCCTCTCACCTTTGATAGAGCCAGGTACTTCTTTTTTTTTTATCTCTTATCTCTTTACAATTACTTAGGACAGAGAGAGAGAGAGAGAGGGTGAGAGGGAGTGAGAGAGAGCGACCCTTTGGGGGTAAAAGGGCAGACTGGGGGACCTGTTTGCTTTCCATCATTCAAACCCTATCCACTTTAGAAATCTCTAGTGTGCTGCTCTCTCAACTCTTGTGTTTCTTTCAAGTGGTAAAAGGGTTGTCCCTGAATCCTACACCTCCTTGTCTTCGATTACAAAACCAGCATTGGCCTAACCCTCCAGTCAAATTCAATACTTTATAAATAATCAAATATCTGCCGCTTAAATAACTTTACGTTCTCTTCAAAAAGATTATTTACTTTTCACTAATCCACTTTCTTAAGTAATATTCTCTTTCTTTTTTTTTTACTTTGTAACTTTTAAAACTTTGTCAGGACTAAGAATGTTATTGGTTACATGATTTTATCATATAACATTTATATTCATTCATATTATATTCATATATATATCATATATCAATGATCAAACCACAATAAGAAATGGGAAAACAAGACTAAGATCTTTCAACCGTAACAAGCGGTCTTCGTCAGAGTCAAAAACCCAACTCACAGGTCTTCTGACGAAGACTGCTTGTTACGGTTGAAAGATCTTAGTCTTGTTTTCCCATTTCTTATTGTAGTTTGATCATTGATTGTTATTTCACGTGTTTATGTGAAATCTTTATATATATATATATATATGTGATATAGATATATATATCACATATATAAATATCATTTAACATTTTGCTACCAACCAGCATGATTCCTAAGTATAGCTTTAGATTAATTTTTGTCTACCTCAAAATGTACCTCCTTTCCCATCAACAATAGAGTAACCCCCCCCCCCCCCCCCAAATCTGAACAATTCATGATCCCCCCCCCCCCCCCCCTACCGAGAAGGTACTCTGAATGAATGCTATAAAGCACAATGATTGGACTGGTAACTTCAGAACCAATAAACAGCATAAATACTCACTTACTGTAGAGACTCCATGAAATTAAATTCCCTTTTCTTATAAGAATAATGATAATAATCATAAGATAAATTAAAAACAAATCTAAACTGATGATACAAGAATCATATAGTTGTTATGAAATATTATAAAATCTTCATTAATTAAATTTAATACACCAAATAATGTCATTATTAGCAGGTCTTCATTTAATCCTCGTATTAATTAGTGAGTTTACAACAATTAACAAATCATGTTTCATTTGTTCCGGTACATTGTTCAAACAAACAATTTCCAACCTTTGTATTTGTTTTCTTCTTTGGTGTCAGTTTAATTTTTGGTGTTGATATAAATTGCATTTTTTTTAAACTCTGTTATCACTATTTGAAATATGTATACAGTTACGATGTCTTCCTTGGCCATTAAATGTTTTCTTATCTCGACCATATATATTTTTACCATTATTTTTTTATCGAAGTTTGGTCTAACTTCAGACAATACAACACCTTTCAGCCGACGTTTCGTCTACATTTGTAGACATCTTCAGACTTACATCAAAACAGAATTTAATTACAGTAACATGAAAATATTTTATAATTTAGATTGTGTATATTAATTAATTAATGTAACTTATAATTTTTTTTTCATTTTAATATAATTAAATTCTGTATTGATTACACAATTTATATCAATACCAAAAATTAACCCAACTCAAGTTGTGTTTTTGACTCTGATGAAGACCGCTTGTTACGGTTGAAAGATCTTAGTCTTTTTCCCAATTTCATATTGTGGTTTCATCAGTATTTGTATACGTATTGAAAATATTTTGGTGTGGTTAGTAAATATGAATTTAAAGTTAAATAAAAATATTGTTTCTTCGATTTGCCTGTCTTTATCGGAGCTATCGCCTTCCTAAAGAGCGGGGTATATCATAGCAGGAAAAGTAGAACTGATGGAGAAAAAACGACAGTATTTTTAGTCTGAGGGCCGTTAAATTAGGTAAAAACTATTGAAACATCTTAGGCATATGACAATTATTTTTTGTTGGTCATTGTAATTAAATAAAGCATATGACATAATAAATATTGTGCTGATATATGCTAATGGTTAAAATCATATTTTATATTTTTTAGTGGGCATATAATTTATTTATTTAGTTTTTTTAGACAATTATATGTTTGATATTCAAAACTTATTTATGCGTTCGCTGACTTCTAATAATCTTCAGACGAAAGACAAAATAAAAACTAAAAAAAAAAAAAAAACAGAAAACTCTATAATAGGCGGGTTACTGGGGAAGGAAGTGTGGAGACTACTCAAGGCTGAGTGGGTTAGAATGAGTGGGTAGTATGCAGAAAGCGTGGGAACTAGAGTGAGATGGAACGAGGAAAAGAGTGGAGACGAAAATAAAAAGAACGGCCCACCTGGTGGAGGAGGAGGTATGGGTTGGCTGTTTTGATTGAAATCAAAGACTACATTTGATTTCATTGCCTCCTGACCATGTGGGGGCATCACAATCAAAGCCAAGTGTGCGAAAATTCTTATTGTCAAGTCAATTGACAATGGTCATAAACAATCATTAAATCCATAATAGATTTGACTGATTTTGTTTGTATTTAGAGCGTGATTTCAACCTACTGAAAAACTGACTGTGTCTCGATTTATTTTAATATTATTCTATTATACTTCTGTAAAAAGAAAATACAACTCGCTGCGATGTTTCGACCAACTCGTTATCGAAACCTCGTCATTGATAGTGAAGTAGTCAAAATATAGTAGTGGGTTATTTAGATTTAAACTTTCCTTGTTAGATCTTTCGGTGAATTTGGTTTATTTTCGTGGAATCATTTCATTTAATCTCATATATAAATTTCAATCACCATCTTGAGGACCAAATTATATTATTGTAAACTATCGCAATTATAATTAACTAAACGTAACTAAACTAAACTAAACTAAATATAAGAACATAAGGTTGTTAGGTTAGGTTAAAATAGTTAAGTTTGTTACTAATCAAGATAGAATCTTATTAATAAATTAACTTCATGATATTTTTATTTCAACTAAAAGATGAAACAGGAGATTCATTTTCATTCTAAAATGAAATTAATTCAATAAAATTAATATTATTTTTATAATTCATTAAATTTGGTAATTTTTTTTCGTTTTTTGGTATGTTTTCATGTAAAATTTTGGTAATTCTAGCTAATAAAGTTTCAAAACCTCTGATGTAGGACACAAAACACCAGATTTCGTCAATTTATAAAAAAAAAACATCCCAGAACCCTAGGCAACACATATAAACCCGTGATATTGTCAAATTCTAAAAAAGAAAAACCCAGAACCCCAGCAACACATAAAAACTCCAGACATTGTCAAATTCTAAAAAAGGAAAACCCAGAACCCTAGGCAACACATACAACCCCCAGATATCGTCAAATTATAAAAAAGGAAAACCCAGAACCCTAGGCAACACATACAACCCCCAGATATCGTCAAATTATAAAAAAGGAAAACCCAGAACCCTAGGCAACACATACAACCCCCAGATATCGTCAAATTATAAAAAAGGAAAACCCAGAACCCTAGGCAACACATACAACCCCCAGATATCGTCAAATTATAAAAAAGGAAAACCCAGAACCCTAGGCAACACATAAAAACCCCAGAAATTGTCAAAAAATTAAAAAAATAAACAAAAAAAAGCCTATGAAGCCCAGATCTGAGGTCAAAAGCCCACAGTGGCAGCCCTGGCAGTGATACGCTGTAGACCTTTGCCGCAGGCGAGGCGTTGTCTTTTGTCCCTGACCCTCCCACTGTTAGACCTTGCCTTATTGTTAACCTCTCTCACTACCTGTTCCCTTAATCTCATCTTTCATCCCCTCCCCCTCCTCATCCACCTCTGCTACCCACCCCTCCAATATTCTTTTTTCTCATCATTTCTCTTATAAAATTTGAGAAGGATCAGATAAAGCAATGACAAAAAAAAAAAAAAATAAACCTGAGAATTTTCTTTCCTTCCTATTCTGTGATATTCTACCTCCTCATAACCCCTTCTTATATCTTAGAATCACTTATTATTTAGTGGGGGCTAGCTCAGTGGTTAACGTACTCACTTCAGAACTGATAGGTCCGGGGTTCGATTCCCACCTGGCTTCATGAGAGGTGAATAAATCTGAGCACGTCGTCTCTCGGAGAAGACGTTAAGCCGTCGGTCCCGAGCCTGTATGATGTCAGGTATTCGCTAGAGTTTCCTACTCTTGAGTTAGGCAAAATTTATGACTCTCAATCAAGAAGTAATGTGGCTCATCCATTACTAAAGAGGGTGGCAAATAATAAATGGGTCACGATTTCCGCCCCTAGAACAGCACTAAAGCCTTATAAGTGTGGGGTAGGAAAACAAACAAACTTATTATTATTGTTTAGTAATATTAGGATCAAAAAAAACTTCTTTCGAAAGATTACAAACTTCTTTTTTACATTATTTTAAACAAATGTAATGCGACCTTATTTTAATTCACTTTTATGTAATACTACTCACTTTTTCAGAGAGTTGTATTACAGTCATCGCTTGCCACTTTGCGGTTCATTTAATAGCTGCTTTAGTAAATCGCGGGTGGTGCAAAAATATTCAACAAAAATCAAAATTAATGAATTATACGCGATAATTGGTCACACACCAGCACAGAATTCAAAATCCAAGTCTCTGATTGGCATTTCCACGTGTTTCATCGACGTTTATATAGATCAAGTGAAGAGAAGCTATTGTCAGAGGTGATCGAGTTACGTACCTTGTTATAAAAGAAGAGTTATTATAAAAATAAAAGAGTTCTATAAACATATTTACAGTATATACACTTTAGTACAAGCACGTATGTTACACACATATATCATATTTATATTGTTTATACATTACGTATGTTATTTATACTATTGGTATTTTATGTTTTACACTATTCTTAATGTTTTAATGAAAACATACCCACTTACATGGTTTCATATACACTGCACTTATTGATATTAAGCTTCAAAAGGCTAATTACTTGCTGTTGCGTCTACAGCATTCTTGGTATCCCTTCCTTTATTCCTCTGAAGACGGATTACCCAAAAATTTGATTTTTTAAGTATGTATCTTTACTCTCAGTGTTAATCTTCTTCAATTTTGAACTCTTATTGTTATTATAAACACACAAAAAAATCTGGAGTGGCCTACACTCTACTTTACTATAAGTAACTTAATGTCAAATTTCTTGAGTATATAAAACATAACGTCTCATTTAAGCATAACGTAAACATCTAAATGGGATATAATTATTAGCCTGTCATTCCTGAGGTAGTACAGATAGTGATTGAAGGACATATCAATTTATAAGCTTATTTTTGTACATCACAAATAATTTATTATTTGCAAATAATTTCATTAGTATAACTACAGCAGTAATAACATTTTTGAAAAACCAAAGTGAACATTTCTTGAAACGAAATAGTATCCTACAAGAGAACATGGCTATTGTTCAAATAGCCAGTAGATTTCTTACATCGTTTACTTTACATCCTTCTACATTGAATATTAATGTAAAATTTTCAAATTTGAAACAGTAAAATACTCTTTTTTTCTCTGAAAAACTTCTTAAACAGCGAAGAAAATGTTGTTTTAAGGTGATTTGTTAATTAAAGATGTACGATAATTACAGTTATTAATCTCTAAACGAAAGATTTCAATTTTGAATTATCTTTTACATTTTTTGTTTTTAACAGAATTATTATACTGGGAATTTTATGGCTTCTTAGTATTTAATAAGATCATTTTCCTTCCCCTTTGTCAAATAACATATATACGAATTTTTTTTTAATGAGTGTTATCATTTACCTCCACAATATTATTCCTCTTACATCTCTTATAAGTCAATAATATATTTTCATTTTTCCATTAGAAACATCAATTTTATCTCAGTGGATTCGCTCAAAAAATTTCTAAGTCAATGTAAACAATGTAAAAAATCTGGAGTGGCCTACACTCTACTTTACTATAAGTAACTCAATGTCAAATTTCTTGAGTATATAAAACATAACGTATCATTTAAGCATAACATAAATATCTAAATGGGATATAATTATTAGCATTGCATTCGTGAGGTAGTACAGATAGTGATTGAAGGACATATCAATTTATAAGCTTATTTTTGTACATCACAAATAATTCATTATTTGCAAATAATTTCATTAGTATAACTACAGCAGTAATAACATTTTTGAAAAACCAATTTGAACATTTCTTGAAACCAAATATAATCCTACAAGAGAACATGGCTATTGTTCAAATAGCCAGTAGATTTCTTACATCGTTTACTTGACATCCTTCTACATTGAATATTAATGTCAAATTTTTAAATTTGAAACAGTAAAATACCCTTTTTTTCTCTGAAAAACATCTTAAACAGCGAAGAAAATGTTGTTTTAAGGTGATCTGTTAATTAAAGATGTACGATAAATATAGTTATTAATCTCTAAACGAAAGATTTATATTTTGAATTATCTTTTACATTTTTGGTTTTTAACAGAATTATTATACTGGGAATTTTATGGCTTCTTAGTATTTTATAAGATCATTTTCCTTCCCCTTTGTCAAATAACATATATACGAATTTTTTTTTAATGAGTGTTATCATTTACCTGCACAATATTATTCCTCTTACATATCATAATTCAATAAACAATTTAAACTGTTCCTTTATAAAATCAATTTTATCTCAGTGGATTCGCTCAAAAAATTTCTAAGTCAATGTAAACAATGTAAAAAAATACAAAAAATTCGACAAGTATAGCAGGTGATCTCTTAGTCTAGGGTAAACAAAGAGTTTTTATATCGTTATTGCTCTTTCCCGTAATTGAAACTTCATGATTTTTTTTTTATGAATTGCTAATTTTTTGTTCCATTTTTGGTCAAATTTTCATTATTTTTTAATGAGCCGTTTAGCGTCAAAAAAACATTTTCTGAAAACAGAAATCGTACTGTAACGCCCCATTAGCGAATGTAATTTTAAAAAAAAATATCTCAACTCATTTTCCACATAATGTTTTATTTTTAGGCATAGTTTCATTTTGATCCATCAAACAGTATGGCTTGTATCGCTCTCACAAGGTTTGAGATTGCATTATAAGTCAAAATTTTTACATTTTATTGAAAAAAAAAATATTTCCCGTTGTTTTAAAATTCTGAATATATTTTTCGTTTGTTGCAATTGAAACCTTAAAGATAATGTCAAAATTTCAAAACTCTAGGGTTATCAGTTTAGGAGAAATAAATGTTTAAAAAAAAACGGTTTTTGGCAAAAAAAGTGACTTTCCCATCATGCATAATTCTTCCCAAACAATAGGGATCTTCCTCCTTTTGAGACCCATTTTTGTGTAAAATATCAACTTGATCCATCAAAGATTCTGGACCGTAGCGTGGTAACAAGCAATGCTAACACACGCACCCACCCACGCACGCACCCACCCACCCACCCACCCACCACCCACACACACACAGGCATCATCGGTAAAAACGTCATAAAACGACTTCTGGGACCTCAAAACATGTAATTCCGTCAAAATCTCGAGATCGAATTTTTTCACGATCACTATACTTTACTTATAGTAAAGTAAAAATACAAAAAATTCGACAAGTATAGCAGGTGATCTCTTAGTCTAGAATAAACAAACAGTTTTTATATCGTTATTGCTCTTTCCCGTAATTGAAACTTCATGAATTTTTTTTTGTGAATTGCTAATTTTTTGTTCCATTTTTGGTCAGATTTTCATTTTTTTTTAATGAGCCGTTTAGCGTCAAAAAATCATTTTCTGAAAACACAAATCGTACTGTAACGCCCCTTTAGCGAAAGTAATTTCAAAAAAAAATATCTCAACTCATTCGCCATATAATGTTCTATTTGTAGGCATAGAATCATTCTTGTCCGTCAAACAGTATGGCTTGTATCGCTCTCACAAGGTTTGAGATTGAATTATAAGTCAAAATTTTTACATTTTATTGAAAAAAAAATATTTCCTGTTGTCTTAAAATTCTGAATATATTTTTCGTTTGTTGCATTTGTAACTTCAAAGATAATGTCAAAATTTCAAAACTCTAGGGTTATCAGTTTAGGAGAAATAAATGTTTTAAAAAAAACGGTTTTTGGCAAAAAAAGTGACTTTCCCATCATGCATAATTCTTCCGAAACAATAGGGATCTTCGTCTAAATGGGGCCCATTTTTGTGTAAAATATCAACTTGATCCATCAAAGATTCTGGACCGTAGCGTGGTAACAAGCAATGCTAACACACGCACCCACCCACCCACCCCACCACACACACACAGACATCATCGTAGAAACGTCATAAAACGACTTCTGGTACCTCAAAACATGTAATTCCGTCAAAATCTCGAGATCGAATTTTTTCACGATCACTATACTTTACTTATAGTAAAGTAAAAACGTACGTGTGTTAAAAATGAGAGGGTGACACTAATTCGCGGTTTTTCACCTATCCCGGCTGGTTGTGGTCCCCATAACTAAGGGATGACTTATTTGAAAACTTGTGATACTCAAGTACCATGATTTCAAGTATATTCAAGTATTTTCATTATGTACACAAGTCGGAAATGTTGGTTGAGTATACTAATTACTGGTTTAAGTAAATGTATAATCCAATTAAATTATAAGATAAAACATTAACTACTTTTCTCCCGTTTTCTCATTCAGTCTCTCTTTCTCACTCATTCTCTTATCACTCACTCAGTCATCTGGTCTCTGCATACTCACACCTCCCTCCCTCCCTCTCTCTCTCTCTCTCATTCAGTCTCTCTTTCTCACTCATTCTCTTATCACTCACTCAGTCATCTGGTCTCTGCATACTCACACCTCCCTCCCTCCCTCCCTCCCTCTCTCTCTCTCTCTCTCATTCAGTCTCTCTTTCTCACTCATTCTCTTATCACTCACTCAGTCATCTGGTCTCTGCTTACTCACACCTCCCTCCCTCTCTCTCTCTCTCTCTCTTTCTCACTCATTCTCTTATCACTCACTCAGTCATCTGGTCTCTGCATACTCACACCTCCCTCCCTCTCTCTCTCTCTCTCTCTCTCTCTCTCATTCAGTCTCTCTTTCTCACTCATTCTCTTATCACTCACTCAGTCATCTGGTCTCTGCATACTCACACCTCCCTCCCTCCCTCTCTCTCTCGCTCTCTCTCTCTTTTATTCTCTTTCTCAGTCTTTTACACATTTAACACATTTACTTTTTATATTTTACACATTTAACACATTTAAAGATATTAAAATATACTAATTTATTTTATATTTGTCGATAATAATTTGCGAGTGTTGTTTACTAACGGAGTTCTACTCAAGTGCTCCGTTTTGCATTGCATATAAAATCGCCTACTCGTTTTCTCACCTGTATTGACCAATCAGGTTTCCTTTCTCTGTCACTGATTCAGCAATGTCAATGGCCACAAATACCTGAATTTGCTAATCATCCAGTATAAATCAAACAAAACCTGTTCTAGTCGGATCAAGGTAAACATACCGGCATCTCATTATCCATTGCTATTGCTCCTTTAACAATACCTGTATGTCTGTTGACGCTTAAAAAAAAAATTCTTTCAATTTCTTAATCAGTGAAATAAAGTATATTTTTTTTAACAGATTTTAATGTTTAAAACATTTCAAAAGGATTTCTTGATACATGAGACATAATTTTTTTCAAATGTCCCTTTTTCTTTTCAACCTCATCGGCGTCTTATTTCTAGACCATAATTTGGCCTAAAATTTTAATTCCCAACCGATTTCATTGAAAATCAACACTAATTTCCTCATAAGAAATACACAGTGGGAAATATGATGATCCGTTTGGTCAGATCATATACAGGTGTTATTATTTTAAATATTGTACGTATATATATATATAACTTTAAATTACACAAAGCCAGACACCGAAAAAAGAATAAAAAGAACACTTACAGAATTCAATATATATATGATCAAACCACAATAAGAAATGGGAAAACAAGACTAAGATCTTTCAACCGTAACACGTGGTCTTCGTCAGAGTCAAAAACCCAACTGACAAAAAACTCTGACGAAGACCGCTTGTTACTGTTGAAAGATCTTAGTCTTTTTTCCCATTTCATATTGTGGTTTTATCATTGATTGTTATTTCACGTGTTTATGTGAAATCTTATATATATATATATTATATATATATATATATATATATATATAATATTATATTGATCAAACCACAATAAGAAATGGGAAAACGGCTAAGATCTTTCAACCGTAACAAGCGGTCTTCGTCAGAGTCAAAAACCCAACTGACTGGGTTTTTGACTCTGACGAAGACCGCTTGTTACCGTTGAAAGATCTTAGTCTTGTTTTCCCATTTCTTATTGTGGTTTGATCATTGATTGTTATTTCACGTGTTTATGTGAAATCTTTTTATATACATATATATATATATATATATATATATTATACAATGATAAACGAAAAACGGTCCGGCAGGACAGATAACAATTAAAATAACCGTAATGACCGTAATGGCGGTCGAGATATTGAAAAGTGAGTCTTTGTTGTGTTTCAGTTTATGTGTTACTGCTTATTTTTATATATATATATATATATATATAAGATTTCACATAAACACGAGAAACAACAATCAATGATTAAACCACAATAAGAATGGGAAACAAGACTAAGATCTATATATGTTAAGGATAACCGTTATATATGTTATATATTACTTCGCGAACGGAGTTTCGCGCTCCGTTCTTCGACGTGGGGAGATCTCTCTCACTTCGTCCTCTCTTCTAGTCTACTCTCCTGATGACGAACAACAGTTCGAAATATTGAATTCTGTAAGTGTTCTTTTTATTCTCTTTTCTGTGTCGTGCTTTGTGTAATTTAAAGTTATATATCCTATAAAACTATTGTAATTAAAAGCATCATCACAATGATGTAGGAAATCTGAAAAAGTTCTAAGAAAGAAATGCTGGTTAGAATATTTATTAGCAACACTATTTGACACAAAAAGTAAAGTGAAAGATGAAATGCTGAAATGTAACTTTGTAAAAGTACAATATGGGCCACTATGCAGTGTATTGGAGAAAGAAGGTCAGACCATGTTCAGGTATAGAGTGACCCATGTGTGAGTGGATCCCTTCCTGTTTCCAACTGGCTCTAACATCTTGTCGTAAAAGGACTGTGGCCCACCCGGTCTTTCGTCTTAATGTCTTTTACTTGAATAGATTCTTTACAACTTTCTTTCATTGTTCAATGGAGAAAGGCTTTCAAATCTGCTTTGTTTTGCAAAGTCATCCTGCTTCAGTTAATCATTATCATTATATATATATATATATATATATATATATATATATATATATAAATATATATAATATATATGAGTGGGGAGGAGAGGGAGAGAGAAGGAGGGAGGGAACGAGAGAAGGTGGGAAGGAGAGAGATAAGGAGTGAGGGAGAGGAGAGAGAAGGAGGGAGGAAGAGAGAGAGAATGAGGGAGGAAGTGAGAGAGAAGGAGGGAGGAAGAGAGAGAGAAGGAGGGAGGGAAAGAGAGAAGGTGGGAAGGAGAGAGATAAGGAGTGAGGAAGAGAGAGAGAAGGAGGGAGGAAGAGAGAGAAGGAGGGAGGGAAAGAGAAGAGGTGGGAAGGAGAGAGATAAGGAGTGAGGGAGAGGAGAGAGAAGGAGGGAGGAAGAGAGAGAGAAGGAAGGAGGAAGAGAGAGAAGGAGGGAGGGAAAGAGATAAGGTGGAAAGGAGAGAGATAAGGGGTGAGGGAGAGGAGAGAGAAGGAGGGAGGAAGAGAGAGAAGGAGGGAGGAAGAGAGAGAGAAGGAGGTAGGGAAAGAGAGAAGGAGTGAGGAGAAGGAGGGAGGAAGAGAGAGAGAGAGAGAGAGAGAGAGAGAGGAGAAAAAACAAATTTAAAAAGTAGAGATTTATGGATTCTAGAGACCTGAAGATCAACACTTCTGTCTCGTTAGTTCCAAAACAACTTCCCTAGGTAGACATCTGCAAAGCAATTGTAACTTTTCCAGAATACTGACAAGCTTATTTTTATACCGTAACTGAAATATAGACCTTTGAATAAGATGCTAATTTTAGTTTGACTCAAAAAAAAAACACGAGAAGAATGGTTGCACAGATATAGGTATTAATATTGTTTTTTTTTATTTTTTATTGTTTAAACGGTGATAACATCAGCCGTTTACCGACTTTTTGTTTGAACGGTGATTCTACATTGGGAGTCCTAAATTTGACCTAACTCAAGTTCATTTGGAGTATTTGTCTTTAACGAGTACCTGATTTGTACAGGCTAGGGACCGAAGGCTTAATGTCCTCTCTAAGGGACGACGTACTCAGATTTATTCACCTCCTGCGTGAATATTTCGAGGGCCAGGTGGGGATTGAATCCCGGACTGCCAGCCCAGATTCGAGTACGTTAACCACTGATCTAACCAGGCTCCTAGGTATTAATAAGTGATGCAGTGGGTTTAGTAAAGAAAAGAGGTGGAGTTACATTAGGAGATGAATGATGATGGGAGCTGGAGGGGGAAATATATGAGTGGGCTCAGAAGCATGTACCGTGATCGTATTCTTTAGAAAAGTAACTTGAAATGACCTTAGCTTAGTCTACAGCAGCGGTTCCCAACCTTTCAAATATAGCGACCCATTTTAGAACAAGCAATCAGGAAGCGACCCCAATCGTTAAAATATCTTTTATACATTTATTTTTTCTATAAGAAACTGGCATATATTGCAATTTATTAGTGAAGTAACTGTATATTCCTTTAATATATGATTAATATAGAATTTATTCATTAATTTCAAAGCTCCTACAAAACATTAATTAATTGCAAATCAATTTCAAAGTATTCAAAGAAACAAATTTCATACCGTTATGTAACTTTACTAAAGTATGTTTATGAACTGACCTTAATGAGACGGCTGGTATTGCAGCTTTTTAGCTAGCAATTCTATCCTGGGCTCTGTTGTCGATATGACACACCTCAAGTCGTGTTCCACATCTAATTTATTTCGGTACTTGTTTTTAAGGATGAGTAGTTGGGAGAAGGCTGTTTCACATAAGTAAGTTGTTGGGAAGGGCAATAAAACTCATAAAACCCATAGTTTAATGTTAATTTTGTTAAGAACTTATACTTTTGTAGTATATAGGAATGATATCGATAACAAGATTTCACAATAAGCACGTGAAATAACAATCAACGTCCAAACCACATAAGAAAAGAGAAAGAAGACTAAGGTCTTTCAAGTGAAACGAAACATGTTCAATACATGTCTCGGACGTTATGTTCAGTGACTTAATGAACTGTTGCATTTAGTTTCATAGTGTGAATTTATATAATTGTCTTAATTTTATTTTATAATGTTATTTATTTAACTGTCTTCTGTTTTTACCGTGTTTTATATAATATTCACGTTCGGGGCAAAATCAATTGGCGACCCCATGGCATTGGTGTAACGACCCCGTTTGGGGTCGCGACCCACAGGTTGGGAACCACTGGTCTACAGTAACCGTCATACAAAAGAACACACACAGGCCAAAGATTGGCCCTCTACGATACCACAAACAATGAAATTTCTTCACTGCGAGTCCCAAATTTTGTCTAAGCAAAGTGTATTTAAAGTAGGTATCTCACGAGCCATGCAAGCAGTTATTGTGTGGTATTTACTCATGATTGGGCAGGAAAAGAAACTCTTAGGTCTTCCCACACAAAAAGGATTTAATCATACAACGCCTTTCCAACACTTAGTTTTCATTGCCAGGTTACATCAGACGATTTAAACAATCATTTTGTTTGTATTGTGGATGTAACCTGACGATGAACACTAACTGTTCGAAAGGCGTTATGTCATTAAATTGTGTTTATTTATAGTTTTTATAAGTTATTTTTATCTTTATTTTACATTCTTAATTATTTATAATATTTAAGTAATCGTATTCTTTAGAAATGTAACTTGAAATGACCTTAGGTTAGTCTACAGTAACCGTAATGCAAAAGAACACACACAGGCCAAAGATTGGCCTGTAATGCCAATGCCAGATTGTTAACAATATATTAACAATCATAAAATTTTATTAAAGAAAACATGGCTGAATGGGATTGAAATAGCGCATCTAAACTAAAGTTTGAAGATGCAGCTAAATTTAATCTCTAAATATAAAAGAGTTGCAGTAAAATTATATAGAAAAATGTCTTTCAGTTAAGTTAAATGAAGTTATGTACCTATTAAGTGAAATAAGTTGATTTAGCGTGAGCTTGAAATGCAATGAAATCCTTAAAATACAACTTCTAAAAAGCCTGAAGAAGGACACTACGTGTTCGAAACGTGTTGTTTATAGTATTAAATTTCTATATGGGTAGACTATTTTATTAACTTTTTACCCTACAATGAGTATACGAGTATATCAGATTTGTAAGTCATATCGCGTAGTTTCAAGAAGTAAAGTCTTCTTCAGAGTCATTGTATTAATGACGAGAAGCATCACTAATGGATCATCGTGCTGTTGTAGAATATGTTTGTTAATGTTTTTCTGTGTATTGCTGTCGTATCAAGAAGGCTTCTTGAGTTTTACGTTCAAAAACCTTTACTGTACTTGTTTGATACTCGCCTCTAACATGATTTTACCATTCATTAGTACAATATTAGTCAGAAAAAGAAAACTAGATGTTGTTTTCGTGTCTGCTGCTCTCACCCTTATAATTCTATCTTATCAATTTGTTTCAGTGCTTGGCCCTCGAGGCATCAGTTTAAGATAGGGCTGGTGACTTTTCAAGGTTATCTCGTCCTTCCTAACCGGTATTATCCCCACCACTCCACCCCCACCCCCCACCACCACATCCATCCCAAACACCCAGCGCAGCAGACCTTCCGACTACACAGACCTCTGTCCTCTCACACAGCTTCTCTTATCTTCTTATTCGCTTGCCTTTTCACACAATTCATCACAATACATTATATGATATATTAATCATCAAACCACAATAAGAAAATGGGAAAACAAGACTAAGATCCTTCAACCGTAACAAGCGGTCTTCGTCAGAGTCAAAAACACAACTCTGACGAAGTTGGATTTTTGACTCAGACGAAGACCGCTTGTTAAGGTTGAAAGATCTTAGTCTTGTTTTCCCATTTTCTTATTCTGGTTTGATCATTGATTATTATTCCACGTCTTTATGTGAAATTTATATATATATATATATATATATATATATATTTGTTAAATAACGCCCCATATTTGGCTTGTATCTGCTTCTTACACAATTTCTCCAGTTTCCGGAATTCCTTCCTCGTCTCTTCATTAAAACTATAAAGTCTATCACCAATATTACTAGTCGACATGTTTCGAATGTACCACATTCATCATCAGGACAATAATGAGAGTAATAGTAGGAAAGCTAGTTATATATATAGAGATGGATTATTAATGGAAAGTTTACAGGGCATCGCCCTGTATCACAGCGCATTATGGGGGATTAAGGTAGGGTGGTTGGGCTCACCTACTACCTGGCTAATCTGGGTGTTTCTGTTTGCAAATAGTTTTAAAATTCGACAAGAATTATTAACTTGGATATTTATGGCTGGTTGCTTTTCTTGAATAATTATTGCTTCTAATAGTTGTAATTTAAAATGATTTCTTTCTCGAGCGATAATTTTCGTGGAATTTACCATCATTTCTCTTGTGAGTTTTGTCTTATGGACTGCTGTTGTATGGCATTTTGGCGCGCCGGCAGAAAGGTGCATAGTAATTCTTCTAGACAATGAAGTCGAAGTCATTCCTATATATGAGCTTTTACGGGCCTCACAGCTCCCGATATTACATGAGTACTCATATACAAGATTTGTTTCTTTTGACTCCTTTACGCTAGGACTATTTTTCATTAATAAACTGCTTATTGAAGGGCTTTGGTAGTAAGTTATCAGGGTCAAACTATCGTCAGGCTTAATACATTTAACATGGCTTTTTATAATATTTTTCAAAACACGTTCATCCGTCTTATATTCATCTGTATATTGGTTTTTGTAGAATATTTTGTGGTTAGTGCCTGTTGTTAGGCTCTTATTATCTGAGGTGAATCTATTTTCGAGGTAGCGTCTTAGAATGTTGTCGAAATACTTGTTTGAGTAACCATTGTTGATTAACGCTTGCTTGGTTGACAAAATATTACTGTTGAAAAGGTCCCAGGTTGAGGCGGTCTTGTATGTTCTGTGGATTAGGGATCTGATAGTGGCGTCTTTATACCGTTGAGGGCATTCACTCTTCGCATTTAGGTATGATGCTGTGTTGGTAGGTTTCCTGTAAATAGAAGTCTGCAGTATGTTATTTTTCAGGTTAATATTTACGTCAAGGAAGTTCATTCTTTTTTCTATTGCTGTTTCTATTGTAAATTTGAGACAGGAGTTATTTTCAAATGCTGACTTGAGGTTGTGTAATTGTTCTGAATCTTTTGCAACAACGAAGCAATCATCCACGTATCTACAATAAATAGCAGGCTTTAATTCAGGGCTGTTGTTTAGGATTTTGTTTTCCACGTAGCACATATAATAGTTTGCAAATGTGACGCCTAGGGGTGAACCCATTGCCACGCCGTCAATTTGAAGGTACATGGAGCCATCTATGTGCGTGAAAGGGCTTCTTGTCGTACATGCTCGCAAAAGGTCTTCCATATTCTGCCTACTGATGGATGGAGGTGCCATGTCTCTTTCATTTAAGTAGATGCAATCACAAATAATTCCGATGGTCTCTTCTACTGGAACATTGGTAAATAATGATTCCACATCCAGGGATCCGACAGTTCCTTCAGGGTTTATTGTCTTTAATATGTCAAGGACATATTTATTGCCTTGACATATTAAAGACAATAAACCCTGAAGGAACTGTCGGATCCCTGGATGTGGAATCATTATTTACCAATGTTCCAGTAGAAGAGACCATCAGAATTATTTGTGATTGCATCTACTTAAATGAAAGAGACATGGCACCTCCATCCATCAGTAGGCAGAATATGGAAGACCTTTTGCGAGCATGTACGACAAGAAGCCCTTTCACGCACATAGATGGCTCCATGTACCTTCAAATTGACGGCGTGGCAATGGGTTCACCCCTAGGCGTCACATTTGCAAACTATTATATGTGCTACGTGGAAAACAAAATCCACAGAACATACAAGACCGCCTCAACCTGGGACCTTTTCAACAGTAATATTTTGTCAACCAAGCAAGCGTTAATCAACAATGGTTACTCAAACAAGTATTTCGACAACATTCTAAGACGCTACCTCGAAAATAGATTCACCTCAGATAATAAGAGCCTAACAACAGGCACTAACCACAAAATATTCTACAAAAACCAATATACAGATGAATATAAGACGGATGAACGTGTTTTGAAAAATATTATAAAAAGCCATGTTAAATGTATTAAGCCTGACGATAGTTTGACCCTGATAACTTACTACCAAAGCCCTTCAATAAGCAGTTTATTAATGAAAAATAGTCCTAGCGTAAAGGAGTCAAAAGAAACAAATCTTGTATATGAGTACTCATGTAATATCGGGAGCTGTGAGGCCCGTAAAAGCTCATATATAGGAATGACTTCGACTTCATTGTCTAGAAGAATTACTATGCACCTTTCTGCCGGCGCGCCAAAATGCCATACAACAGCAGTCCATAAGACAAAACTCACAAGAGAAATGATGGTAAATTCCACGAAAATTATCGCTCGAGAAAGAAATCATTTTAAATTACAACTATTAGAAGCAATAATTATTCAAGAAAAGCAACCAGCCATAAATATCCAAGTTAATAATTCTTGTCGAATTTTAAAACTATTTGCAAACAGAAACACCCAGATTAGCCAGGTAGTAGGTGAGCCCAACCACCCTACCTTAATCCCCCATAATGCGCTGTGATACAGGGCGATGCCCTGTAAACTTTCCATTAATAATCCATCTCTATATATATAACTAGCTTTCCTACTATTACTCTCATTATTGTCCTGATGATGAATGTGGTACATTCGAAACATGTCGACTAGTAATATTGGTGATAGACTTTATAGTTTTAATGAAGAGACGAGGAAGGAATTCCGGAAACTGGAGAAATTGTGTAAGAAGCAGATACAAGCCAAATATGGGGCGTTATTTAACAATATATGTTTAAATGAAGGACTGCTTCCAACTTTTACAAATATATATATATATAAAGATTTATATATAAACTAGAATTTCTTATTGTGGTTTGATCATATATATATATATACACTTTTTTGATGAATATACGATCCGAAACGGACAAATACAGTTCAATGTACATAAAGAAACGTAGAGAAATTAAAAACACACACTTACAGTCTCTAATTTTCGGTTGAACCGTCTCTGGGTGGGTCTCCAACCGTCTCTGTACCAGTGCGCTTGGTTTCCCTTTCTTATCTCTCCTGAAGACGGTTCAACCGAAAATTAGAGACTGTAAGTGTGTGTTTTTAATTTCTCTACGTTTCTTAATGTACATTGAACTATATATATATATATAGTATAAATAGGGAGCAGACCTTCTTTTATACAAATTGTGTTAAACTGAATTGCCTTAATCAAACATATCTTTCTTTTAAGCAGTTTCTCATATTTTCTAGCTAATTTCAATTATATATAATTCACCAGCTGAATCAAGACGAATTGAAATTAGCTAGAAAATATGAGAAAGTTCTGAAAAGAAAGGTTATGTTTGATTAAGGCAATTCAGTTTAACACAATTAATATATATATATATATATATTTATATATACTTTTTTGATGAAAATACGATCCGAAACGGACAAATACAGTTCAATGTACATAAACAAAGAAACGATCCAAAAGGACAACAAACGTTTCACAGTAAACCAGTGACACAGAACAAAGAAACGAACACACTTACTGTCTCTAATTTTCGGTTGGACAGTTAGAGATGGACAGAGGAATTGAGTCATGAATAAAAGTGCGGAGTATGCTATGATAATATAAAATATAACTGAGAATATAAATAATAATATTAAAGAAATAGATTAATTAAATAATGAAAGATAAGTAATATAACTGTAAACTTGTCTTTGCATTTCATTTTTGTATTATTAAATCCCGTTAATTATTTAACGAATTAATTATTAGTTATCCTTCATTATTTCATTACTTTATTTTGTATTATTTAATTACTTTATTTATTTAATATTATTATGCGTATTCTCAGTTTTATTTTGTCACAGCTTGGTTAGTACTTTTATGCATGTATCAATTCATCTGTTCATCCCTCAATTTTTCTTTTTTTATTTATTATTTTTTCATATTTTTTATTTAATTTAATTATTAATTGATTCCTGTCTACTTTATTCTTTGTTACCGAGTGTGCATGTTCTTAGCCAGGGTTGTCCAAACTTTATGGGGACGCGGACCGCATTCGGCAAGGAAATTAGATCGCGGGCCGCAGTACCAGATCTAAAGTAAAACACGTACATGTAAATGAATCTATATATTTATCATAAAAAACATATATTATCATAAAAAAATAATTGAATAGTATGGATAAGAATCAACCCTTAAATATAATTCGTTAAAAATATTTAAGGAAGTACGTAAAACGGTACAGTTTACTTAAAATTCAGTGGGATGGGTGTGCGTGCATTTTAAAAGCCAGCTCCTTTGTGTCAATGTCAACTGAGGTTAAGGCTAAACGAAGGCAGGCTTCGAGAGATGTTTGATCAAGTAGATTCCTCTCTTTGGATTTAATGGACTTCATTGCGGAAAATGCTGCTTCACAAAGGAAAAAACAACTTTTTTCGAATATAACTCAATAGATGTCTAAATAATACTAATTTTTTTAAAGTTTTCTAGAAGAGGCAGCGGGTCGCATTGAAGGGGGTCGCGGGCCACATGCGACCCGCGGGCTAGACTGTTCTAAGCAATTAGGTCCTTTTGTTATCTTCTTTAGATACATTTTTATATTGGAGGACAGAATATCTGCATTTGAGTAGAAATGCTTAGGTTAGGTGACAGTGCCTGTTCCAAGATAGAATCCTTGTGATATGGAATAATGAACATTCTGTACTGGGAGTCATCAAGTCTGTCTCCCTCGAGTGTATTTAGAGTCATCATCTTTAACCAGTACCTGATAGAATACCGATGGCTTAAAGTCCTCTTCGAGGAATGACGTGTTCAGATTTAATCAACTCCCGCGTGAATAATTCGAGGGCCAGAGTGGGTATCGAACTGCTGATCTCTGAGTCCAGAGGCGAGCACGAAAGCCACTGGGCTGGCATGCATCTCCTGTTTGTTTAAACAGAATCAGCATCTTGAGTGCAAAATGTTTTTCTTTTATCTTACTCCATTACTAACCTCGGCTATTCGGTTACTAAAAGACGGTTATTCCGTCAATATTCGAGTCATTACAAACACTTAGCTTCCTACCATACATTAGACCAGTCCCATCAAAGTCTTACTAAGACAGAATTTTCAGCCCATGAAAAACTCTATAAATTATACGCTATAAAATTGTTGAAATTCAATTTCGAAAAAGAACTCTTTGACTGGCTAATACAAGTAGTGAACATACATACAAAATCTTCTATTATAGACCAGTAAAAAGTTTAATTCCCTATACAACTAATGTCGGTTTTCTCTTTGAGAGCTATCTGGTCAAAAACTCAACTCTGTCTTCCAACGTTTCGAAAATCTATATTTTCATTATCAAAGCTACAAGTAAATACATAATTTATTAATTATAACTTAAAAACATTACATTTAATGTTAAAAAAAAATATAATAATTCGTCATAGCTTACATTAAGAGTAGGAGTTATAAAACAGTAGGTTATAACTCAGGCTATAATCTCAGAAGGTTATGTAGTTCTTACTATGGAGTAGGAAAATCAACAGATAAATAGTAGAAAACATTTTAAGGGAAAAATATTAAGAACTCAAATAACCTAATGAAGGATAATAATGAACCATACCTAACAACAAGTGTAGGAGTTAAATATATATATGTATGTATATGTAAAAAGATTTCACATAAACACGTGAAACAACAATCAATGATCAAACCACAATAAGAAAAGGGAAAACAAGACTAAGATCTTTCAACCGTAACAAGCGGTCTTCGTCAGAGTCAAAAACCCAACTGAGTTTTTGACTCAAAACAAAATTGACAAATTGACAAAAACTCAGTTGGGTTTTTGACTCTGACGAAGACCGCTTGTTACGGTTGAAAGATCTTAGTCTTGTTTTCCCTTTTCTTATTGTGGTTTGATCATTGTATGTATATGTATATGTATAAATATATATGGTAGGTTCCATATACTGTTACCTACTGTTTTGTTGTTCTTACCCTTTCTAACTCCTTTCGTATATTATTTGAGTCCATAATTTTTGTACCTTAAAATGCTTTCTATTATTTATCTGTTAATTTTCATAATCCATAGTAACAACTACATATTCTCAGAGTCTGAGTTAGTCACAGCCTTTCTGTTTTTTTAACTCCTACTTTTAGGAGTAAGGTATGATTATTATCATTTTATCTGTGTTTTAATCTGATGTTTTTTAGTTACTAATAATAGATTATATATTCTCTTGTAACTTTGATGATGTAAATATAAATTTTCAAAACGTTGAAAGACAAAGTTGAGTTTGTTGACCAGATAACACTGAAAGAGTCAAGTAACATTAGTTTTCTAGTGTATTATGCATACAAAACTTATCCATGAATTACAGGATCATTGATCTGTTTCTGGTAAAAAAATATGAACTTCAGTATATCTTACGCCTTTGGTCTGCTGCAAGAAAGTGTGAGACGGTTAATACATTTGCACATGCATGGCTGGAGGTTTTGGGGTTCTTTAAACATGATTGTGGTAACCATGAATACACCATGCAATTATAAATGCAGAGAAATGTTTCTGACCATTCAGTAAAAGGTCCCTTCTCTATTCCTTTTCAACGATCTAGTGGAAAATATTGAAGAAAAAAGGGAAATTATTTTCCTTTATTTAAAATTTTGGAAAATTAATGTCCAAAGATTTGCATATTGATTTCTGCGAGAGAAGAAGGAAAGTTTACTTTAAACAACACTGCCAAAACTAGGTCACGAAGAACCACTAAAAAAAAAATGAAGAAAAAGGTTTTTAACCTTTCAGTAAAAGCTCCTGCTCTTGTCCTGGTCCTTCATCAAGTGCGAGGAAAATAAGAATTTGAAAAGATTTAGACGAGAATAGTGGGAGGCTTTTAAACAAGAGACCCACACTCACACAACCAAAAATATAAAAAAAATTGTGCAGATCTGTGGAATTTCAGGAATTGAAGTCTTCTTATTTTATGTTTATTCTCTTAACAAAACAAAAAACAAAAAAAAACAAACTTGATTAACTGACAACAAAAGAATTCCCAATTTCTTTCTCATTGGTTTTCTTTTTATTTTAATTCCAACATACATTCTTTGTATGCAAATTGAAATATACTAACTTTGCAACTATAAAAGCAAGACATCAAAAAAAAAAGCTAGCAATTTTTAAGAACATACTTTTAACAAACTATATTTTGAGTTTGCTAATTGACTTTAATGATGCTTTTAATTAAATCGCAAATCGTGATGAATTAAACATTGTTGCGATTAACTAGAATGATTTTAATTATAAAACATAGACTTATTATTAAGCTCTAATTATTCGATTAATAACTGAATAAAGACATTTTCAATCCCATGGTATCGGTAAGAAAAAGGCTTTTTCTTATTTCCTCTTTAGAAAATGACTCTGATGAGGTCAATATTTGATCAAAAGATTTTAGTTCCTTCTCTGAAATTCTTACTGTCTAATAAACATATTTAACTGTATTTAGTTTTTTAATTATCTTAATTTGTAAATTGAAAAAATAATTTACATAATTTATGAATAAAACTTTGTATAGATATTGACATTACTTTGATTTTAGTTTATTCTTATATGTATATAAGACTATCAAGGATCAAACCACAGTATGAAATAGGAAAAAAATACTAAAATTTTTCAATCACAAGAAGTAGTCTTTGTCAGAGTCAAAAACCAACTGAAACACTAGATGCAGAAACATATTGGTACATCTAGTAGAAACATCTAGTGTGTCAGTTGGGTTTTTGACTCTGACGAAGACCGCTTGTTACGGTTGAAAGATCTTAGTCTTGTTTTCCCAGTTTCATATTGTGGTTTGATCATTGATTGTTATTTCACGTGTTTATGTGAAATCTTTTTATATAAGACTATATGTTTTTTTTGTTTTTTTGTTTCGTAGTTTTACAGCGTGTTCTGAGGAAGTCACTACACTTGACTATCGAGTTACCGTACTTCAACAAACCGTACTTTTAAGTTTCCAAATTTTTTTTCTTCGGAATTATCATCCGGGAGTTAAAGTAAATGAAATTGAGGGAGCCTAAGCATATAGCTGTGTTGAAGTTGACACGTCTTGGCTTGCCGTCAACAGTTAGGCTAGGTTTTTCTGTTTGTTCATTATGAAGTTTATTATGAATTAATAATAGTGTTTATTTTAATTAAATGTGTAGTGTGCTAAAGTAAATAAAATTGAGATAGCCTAGTCATTCTAGAAAGTTTCAGTGAGTTTATGTATATAGTACGTCTTGGCATGCTGTCAACCATTTAGCCTACCCTACCCACCATTGGGCTACCACTTACCAGTGTTACCAAAGTCCGGAGTTTTCTGTTTCTGAACCTGTCTTGGTTTCTACCAGCATGGAAATTCGAGGGTCCAGTGTACTGGTTCTTCTTGTATCTCTGTTATTCACGGCAAAAATCTAACAACCACAACAAGCGGTCTTCGTCAAATAGAACTCTTTCCTCCCACTCTTCTCAACCCCTCACCTTTCTTCATCTAGTGTTTCAGTTGGTTTTTGACTCTGATGAAGACCGCTTGTTACGGTTGAAAGATCTTAGTTTTTTTTTTCCCCCCGTTTCATATTGTGGGTTTGATCATTGATTCTTATAGCATTTATTTGACCTGTTCATTGTGAAATCTTTTCACAGCACACGGCACAGCTAAGTAAAGGTTAGTCTTATAAGCCTACAGTGATTGTAGACGAAGTAAAGAAGCAAGTTTTATTTGGAGTTAGCCGTAGGAAATTGATTCTCCTTTTTTGAATGAATAACTAAGGTTGTTTGGATTCATTACATAAATATGTCGAACCTAGTGACATAATTGTGATGAAACGCCTTCAATGGATGACATTTACTTTTTTTTTCTGAATCCGTATTTTAATATGATGCTTAAAGAAATGGTTAGCGTGTGATTAGAAGCAGCCAAGTAATTGCATTAGGGGGGGGGGGGGGGGGGCGTAATAAGAAAGGGCGATTGGAAAGGAGGTTGTATCAAGGGGCCAAAAAACCTAATAGAGGTACAAGTGAGTTTGACAATTTAGGGGTAATAAGACTCGTTTGGATTAGGGAGGGGGAGGGGGCGTCTGGAGGAGTGACGTCAGGGCCTGCCTCAAGGACTATACACCAAAACAAAACGCCAGCCCTCCACAACAACCCATACTTAGCATTTATAAATCCTCTCGCCTGCCGCTTAGCCGGCTAAAGCAGAGAGTTCTCAACCTAGAGCCGAGCCGACTCAAAAATCACGCCACAAAAATACATCGCAACGCGCGTATAGTGTTTGTATGTAGGGTAAACAACTTAATGAAATAGTCTCCACATATAGAAGAAAAATAACATAAACAACGCGCTTCGAACACGTTGTGTTCTTCTTCAGACATAAAACAAAAAAAAATACAAGGGCATCAAATATATAGCATAAAATAAATGGCAAAAAAAATGGTTATATTTTAATATCATATTGGTTATATGATATATCATAATTAACCTATATATCATAATTGGTTATATCTATTATTTTCTAAAATTAGAAGCTCCCAACTGTACAAGTTTGAAATTATACTGAATAGTTGGCTTTGACTTTGATTTGAGTATGTAAACTGGCTAATTACTGATATATGTTTGCTCAATACACATTCTCCGCAAGCTTATAACAGAGTACATGACGCAGGAAAAACATCAAGCTTGCTCTCTCAGAGTAAATTCGTTTTTAGACAATGGGAGAGAAAAGTTACTTTATTAAATACTAGAACATAAAATTTGCTGATATAACATATTATTTACTATATATTATTATTATATTAATATATTATTATTTATTTATAATTCTATAAAAGACCAAAAATGTAAAACATAATTCAAAATTGAAAACATTCTTTGAAGAATAATAAATGTAATTATCCTACATAATAAATTAAAAATTATCTTGAAACGACATTTTTCTTACATGTTTTTGACATTTGCAGACAAAATTGGATTACTTTCAAGTTTTAAATGGGTAAATTTGTCTTAAATCTTCATTGTATAAGGAGGTCAGGTAAGGTGTGTAAGAGATCCACTTGCCATTGGAACAAAACCCATGTTCTTCTGTAAGAGATTATTTCGGAACACGAAATCTACCTTTTCGCTTTTAAGAAAATGTTATTACTGTTGTAGTTGTACTAATGATATATGCATCACTGGTGTGATACACAAAAATAAGCATATACTCGTATATTGACACTACCTTCAGAAATGAAAGAGTAATTAACATCTCCTCCTTAGACATTTAAATTATACCTAAATGGGATGTTATATATCATATACTCAAGAAATTTTATATTATGTTTACTTACAGTAAAGTTGAGTGTAGGCCACTCCAGATTTTTTCCTCGTTTAAGTTATGATAATATCCCATTAGTTAGAACTTATTGAATTGGTGAAATTAATAAATGGTTAATTGATAGTAATTATTACCAATGACTATACTTAATAAAAGGACTGAAACATTTTTGGTACTGTTATAGAGCAGTAAAGTTTGGCTCATTTGTTATTTGTCACCCATCTTTATTAAGATTAACCCGCATCACCAGATTAATAGTATTTATTCTAAATTATTCTTTTCTAAATTAATGCGTATAATAATAAATCTAATGCCTAAACTAGAGTAAGAAATGCAGATAAGAGCCTAAGATCTTTGAACCAAAACAACTATCTTTGCCAGGTCACGCCCAAACTGTTACAACGATAATTTATTTTTAATCTTTTATCTATTAATATAGATTATATTCATTTTTATTTGATACTTTAATGTCAATAACTTATATTTTTTTTTATTCTTTAACCGATCCCCTAACGGGTGATAACGTCAACCGTTTACCGGGTTTTTGTTTGATCGGTGATTCTAAAGATTCTAGATTGGGAGTTCTAAATTTTGCCTAACTCAAGTGCATTTTGAGTAGAGATCTTTAACGAGTACCTGACATCGTACAGACTAAGGGACCGACGGCTTAACGTCCTCCACGAGGGATGACGTACTCAGATTTATTCACCATCCGCGTGAATAAATCGAGTGCCAGGTAGCGATCGAAAACCTGGACTACCAGACCAGAAGCGAGTACGTTAACCACTGAGCTAATCTGGCCCTCAAATTATAATTTACTTATAGTTAAATTTGAAACTAAATTACAAATGACAAATTATGCACACTCGTAAGCTTTACTGTCTATATGGAATATATAGAAAATCAATGGAGTGTATTTGAATGACAATTTCACTGTAATAAAACGTTTTGAGTCAAAGAAAAAATGTGTGGTGTGTGTGTGTATGTGTTGTATTTTTTCCAACATGTACCACTTTTTCTGGGCCAACTGGATTACAGACCTCTATCCATTACTTAGAATGGTAGAATGTACCACTTTATTATATTACGTGCAATTTACATAATATCAAATTATATAAACATTTACATAATTATATTAATCATTGTAGGGTAAAAATCTAATGAAATAGTCTCCACATATAGAAATTTAATAGTATGAACAACGCGCTTCGAAGACGTAGTGTTATTAGCTTCTCTTAACTAGTTAATGCCTGAAGAAGAACACTACGTGTTCGAAACGCGTTGTTTATACTAATAAATATCTATATGTGGAGACTACTTCATTAGATTATTATCCTACAATGAATAAATCCACATAATAACTGTTTGCACTAACTTAGAATTAATTATATTACATATGAATTATAAATAATATTAATTATACTGTGTACAGATTAATATTAATTACAGAGTTTAAATAATTATAACTGGACTACACAGTTTTCTGGAATCTATGTGATTTATAAAGTTGAGGAATGTGTTTGTGATGTCCTTTTTCATAAGCTCTTATTTTGAAGGTGGCCACGTTTCGCCCTTTGTTGCAATTCATCGTTTCTTAATTGCAGTCTATTACCGTCTATAATTCGGTACGTATATGTTATATGGTTTACAGTCTAAGCTTCTTCGTCTCAAGGACACCAAGATGAGTAGATCACTTGAATTTTATGTAAAGATATTCATGTATCTTTCAATGACCGGTCATTACTTACATTTCTTTGTGTGTCGCCTTGAGATTTAGTTTAGTTAAAAGTATACCGTACGTGTGTATGTGTCTGTGCTTTTCTCCCTCACAGGTAGTAACCGTACCATGGGGGGATTTATTTATACAAGTATACTCCGCAATGAGTAACATGTGTATGTATGTGTGTGTGTGTGTGTGTGTGTGTGTGTGTGTGTGTGTGTGTGTGTGTGTGTGTGTGTAGTGTGTGTGTGTGTGTGTGTGTGTGCGAGTGTGAGTGAGTGTGTGTGCGTGTGTGAGTGAGTGTGTGTGCGTGTGTGTGTGTCTGTGCTTTTCTCCCTCACAGGTAGTAACCGTACCATGGGGGGATTTATTTATAAAAGTTATACTCCGCAATGAGTAACATATGTGTGTGTGTGTGTGTGTGTGTGTGTGTTTTTTTTTTTAGTTTTCCTGGTGAAAGTACACCCTAACACCAGGGAATTTATTGATACATGCTCCATTATCATATTACATGCATATCTTATACAGATTCTCTTATAAACTCAATATAGCTATATAATATAATATATATATATATGTGTGTGTGTGTGTGTGTGTGTGTGTGTGTGTGTGTGTGTGTGTGTGAGTGTGTGTGTGTATGTGTGTGTGTGTGAGTGAGTGTGTGGGTGTGTGTGTGTATGTGTGTGAGTGTGCGAGTGTGAGTGAGTGTGTGTGTTTTAATTCTCTATTGGAACATGCTCCACACAATTATATGTGTTTTGGCAATTGTTGTACAATAATATTTTATATACATTAAGGCTTAATATATAACATTATTTGCTAAATAAATTATATTAATAACTTATAAAATGAACTAAGATATGATAATACAATTATTAGCTTAAATTTCCGATACAGCTCTTCAAATACTATTATATTATAATATACAGTTATTTAAGGATAAAATTCTTAGGTATTCATATATATGTAGCTATGTACTCTTATATTTAGTCGTAATATCTAATTATACAAGTATTTAATAATTTTTTCAAATAATAAATTTGCAGTTTTTAAAATAGTTGTTTTAAAACAACCACTCTTTGAAGTGGTTGTAGCAGTCAGAATGTTGTTGCTGGTTTTTTTGAGGGCTGGCCAGCTCAGTCCTTGGGTAATCACAGCCTTCATGAGCGTTCTTCTTTCAATGTGTGTGTGTGTGTGTGTGTGTGTGTGTGTGTGTGTGTGTGTGTGTATGTGTGTGTGTGTTTGTGTGTGCGTGTGTGTGTGTGTGTGTTGTGCACGTAATCAGAGACGGAAATTTATTTGGATAATAATAAGTACCACCAAAAGCAACAATATAAGAAATCCTCTACTCTCTATAATTAGGTTTTATAAAAATGCTGTTTTTTTTTGTAAATTGACTTAAATTGTAATTTTTCATTTGGTCTAGACTAGCGAAAGCGGTTATTTCTTATCTATATTAAGCACCAGATTTGTAGTAGGATTTAAAATTTAACTTTTATAATTTACAATTTGTAGTAGATTTATTCTAAATTTGTTGAATTTTGATAAAATCTGAATGACTGTGAAGAGGGAATGACTAAGAGGTTCAGGTACTGGGGGCGACTTGAGAAAGGACTGCTACCTGGTTGTCATGAGGCCTAAGCCATCCTCTCAACCCTTTTACTTTGTGAGAAGCAAAAAAAAAAAATAAAATAAAAGAAGAAGCAGTTGAAAAGGTCTGAAGTGATATTTGAAATCCATTTGAAAAGAAAGCCAATGCAAGAGGATATTATAGAAGGTAATGAATGGTGAAGGATATCGAAATGCAGTGGTCGGGTTGAGTCAGTCAATCAATCAGTTTATCTTCACCTGTTGCCGCTTGAGTCACCTATATATGTAACATCTAGAGCAGGTTATGATATCTGGCCAGCAAGAGGCTATCGCAGTAATAAGTTCAAAACCCGTACTGAGGTAAATCGATAATATATTATTACTAGCTGATTCGGCAAACTTCGTACTGCCTAACAGTCAGTGAATGTTATGCTAGCTTTAGCGAAACTTTATTTAGTATGCCTTTACTTTATTACCATTTTTATATTATGCAAATATTAAATTAAAAACAAATTTTTTTTGTTACATTTATATAAAAACATTTACACTACTATCAAGTGGTGAGCAAGCAGACCACTGGTTACCCTGGCTCTAATTTTGGGAATTAAATAATAATTATCTTTTATTTAACATTATTCAGGTAATAAATAATATATATTATAATTTCAGGTATCTATCTTCACCGAAAAGGGGTAAACAAAGAAACAAACTCACGAACTTTATTTATAGAAATTATTATTTGAGGGTGACTCTAGCACTGTGTTTTGAAAACAATTGTTCTTCCCTCCTTCTGTACTAAAGTACCCCAGCAGTTAGGTTAGTTAGCTTTCAAAAGAAGCTCAGCACTTTTGCTGGGTCCAGCGGTAAAAATTTTTCTATGGTGTGTCCCGAAGCACCAATCTCTGTGCAGCAAAACTGCCTGACAGTCAGGCAGCAGGTGCAACGGTGTTTTTTCCTCTTCTTTGCAGAATCTGTATAAGCCATCATTGATAATGCTCATTCAGGCTCCCTACTTTAGAAACCCCTGTATCATCCATGATGGATCGCAAACGCCTTGGATTAGGGCTGGGATAAGAGGAGTGGATTTGGGAAGTTGGAAGGATGTGAAACGAAGGTGGGTCTGGCCCAGCCCCTGGTTACCTTCTCCTCCTCTTTCGTTTTTCCCTGTTTTTAGCAGGTTAACAGGGTAGCTTCGTGAAGGCTGAAAGTCAGAGTTGAGTGTTAGAGGCTATTAGAGGCGCTTAATCACTCCATTACTACCCCAACGGATAATTTAAAGTCTTCTCACAAAAATAAGTTTTTCTTATCTTAGCGATCACGCTTTTGATCCACCATGTGGACATATGGTCGACTTTCTAAAGTGTCGTTTCTTAGACAAACTGTATTTCAGACAAATCATTTATAGATGTCTGGTACTTTAGACAAATTGGATTAGAGAAGCCCGTCTAGACCCATTCATCTCCTACTAACGACAAGTAAAACTTTATTACACTACACAACTAATGTTGCTAGATTATTTGAGGGTTGTCTGGTCAAAAAACTCAACTCTCTTCCAAAGTTCAGAAAATTTATATTTTCTTCATCAAACAAACCTACAAGGAAATACATAATCTATTATTAGTAACCAAAAAAAAATCTGATTAACACAAGTAAAAAATGATAATAATTAATCATACGTTACGTCTGAGAAAAGGAGCTAAAAACTAAAAACGATAAGTCTACTGGAATAATATTTAATGAAAACAACAGTCACAAAAGTTTATTCAAAGAAATCACTGCTATAGTTAATCGTAAGAACAATTGCAAAATTGAAAAGGCTTTAGAAGGACTGAGTGTTATGTGCCATTAAACGATCTGAATCTACGTAGATGACAATATATTCTTTTCGTAACCTTCTCTGCTTCCTTATATTGTTTTTACCTTTGCTTACCTCCGTTCGTATGTTCCTTCCAGTTCTTCATTTTTTCCCCTTAAAATCTTTTCTACTATTTATCAGTTAATTCTCATTCTCAACTGTAACAACTATATAACCTTCTGAGATAATAGCCTGAGTTAAAACCTCCCTTTTTTAACTCCTACACTTAGTGTAAAGCATAAATAATTATTATCATTTTTCTTATCTTTTAATCCAAAGTTTTTTTTTTAGTTACTAATAATAGATTATGTAGTAATATTATCTTGTAGCCTTGATAATAGAAATATACATTTTCGAAACGTTGGAATACAGTTGAATTTTTTGTTTTTCTATCTTTTAATCCGTTGTTTTTTTTTAATTCTAATAATAGGTTATATAGTAATATTTGCTTGTAGCCCTGATAATGAAAATATACATTTTTGAAACGTTGGGAGACAGAGTTGAGTTTTTTGACCAATAAACCTCAAAGAGACGCTCAACTCTTAATAATAATGATGTTATTATTGGTATTATTATTATTATTATTATTATTATTATTGGAATAGGTGTTTGTAGAGTATTAAGGACCTAAATGTATTCTTTAATTATGCAGTTAGTCCAATTAATTCAATCACTCTTGGGAACTGTAAAGGAAGAATCAAGATAAATATGTTTTACTCATTAGAAAAAACAACTCGTTTCAAACACATAGTGTAAAAGGCGTGGTAGCCGAGGGGCTTGCGTGCTTGCCTCTGGACTGCTAGATCAGGGGTTCAATACCCATGCTCGTCCTCGATTTATTCATAAAGAAAGTCTGAGCACGTCCTCTGGGCCTGTATGACGTCAGATACTAGTTAAAGACCATTACTCTGAATATACGTGAGTTATGGTAGATCCAGGGTTCAATATTCTCCCTGACCTTCGATTTATTCATCGAGTGGGTGAAAAATAATTCTGAGTACGTCATTCCTATCCTTTACTATGCCAAGTAATCATACTCAGAATATACGTGAGTTAGACGACGTTTAGAATCAACCAGTCTGATGTGGAATCATCAGACAAACACAATATTCCCTGATGATTAGACAGAACAACAAGCACTAAGGTCTCCACATAAAAGGATTTTGTTATACAGCGAGTTTAGAACACTTAGTGTTCATTATCTGGTTACATCTACAATACAAACATAGATATCAACGTCCAAACCACAACAAGAAATAAGAAAACAGGACTAAGCTCTTTCAACCGTAACAAGCGGTCTTCGTCAGAGTCAAACCCCAACTGACAACCGCTAAACACAGATATGTACAAACATTTTGAATTTATAATAAATAAAAAAAAAACCTTGTTAATGGTACTTTAGTGACTATTTGTTTCAATTGAGTGAATGACATTGCGATATAGTATGCGTTATGTTTACGTAGCTCTGATGAAGAAGGTGCATTACTACTTTCGAAATGTCGTTTTAAATAGTATTAAATTATTATTCTTCAACACTTAAATAAATTAACCTATTAGTTGTGCCATCCGTAATTGTACAGTATTTATCCATGCTGGGGTATACAATAATACAAGTCTCCACACAAAGTACATTTTTTGTATTATTTAAATTACGCGTTTCAAACACAGTCATGTTCACCATTATGTCAACTTCTACTAAACAAATGACAAATTAAATTGGTTACAAAAATTTTTGTAACTTTTAATTTGTCACGTGTTTTGTAGAAGTTTACATGATGAAGAAAATCAAGTGTTTGAAACGCGTAGTTTGAATAAACAAAATTCTTTTGTGTGGAGGCTTTGTATTACCATTTTACCTAATGATAAATCCAATTTTTTATTATGGAATACAAATGTTGTAAAATGTTTTCTGATATATTTAGGTGGTTGATAAAAATTTGTTATAATATTTTTCATTTTTTTTTCTGTAATAAAGGTATGATTATTGAAATGCAGTAAAAGAATGATTCATTATGTTTTATGATGGTGTGTACGTGATGTGTTCAAGGCAATAGTATTGTCGTGAAATTTGTTTCGATTTTATGAAGTACAGCCTGACCTACATAAGTGAAACAGGGGAGTTTGTATCGTTCCGGCTCGCTGGAAGTAATTGTTTACGTGACCGATGTTTTCGGTTCGGATAGTAGGGAGCGTAACAAGTGGGTGCCTATTGTGAACAAGGATGGAGATGGGCCGGGGTTGTGGGGGGGGGGGGGGTTACCTTCGCAGTCTATCTTTCTTGGTTATTATGAGAGAGGGAAAGAGGAGTCAGTCGAACCTAATGCTGGAGTTTGGCCCGAGGAGTTGTACGCGCGCACGTAAGAGCGTACGTGCGCTCTAAAGACTGCCTCAACCCCCTCTGGGCTGCGGCCCAAACACCCTCTTCACCCATGACTTGCTGCCTATACCAACTTCTTCAAGACGATTCACTTCTCTTGAGAGAAAGACCCAGAGAAACGAAAAAAACTCTCTAACGAATTCAAATAATCTAGCAAAGCGGAAAATACTAGAGGTTATTAAATATTATAATAGGAAACATAATACAAGCCTGTACATAAAAATATATTATAAAAACAACACGTTAGCTCCACTTCTCTTTACATCTATAGTACTAAAAACGATGGGTCATTTAAAGAATTCCTCAACAAGATAAAAATGGCTGCTAGCCCATCATGTACATGTACCATAGGTTTTAGATTTTTTAGCTTGCAGTGGCTGTCCACAACGGAACACACATAGTCCAAACATTGGGCCCTTTGTGATACGACACAATGAAAGATTGATTCTACATTAGGAGTCCTAAATTGTGCCTAACTTAAGTGTATTTAGAGTAGAGATCTTTAACGAGTACTTGACATCGTACCGATGGCTTAAAGTCCTCTCCGAGGGACGAAGTACCGAGATATATTCACCTCTCACGTGAATAAATCGAGGGCCAGGTGGGTATCGAACCCCGGACCTACTAGTTCAGAGGCGAGTACGTTAACCACTCAGCCACTTAGTGAATATGAGTGTCGTCCGAGGGATCCACAAAGACGGGCTCTCATTCGTAAAGTTCTGCTTTGTGGAGAAGAGTGGTCTATTAAGCCTTCCTAATTAAGCACAAAACAATTTTATCAACAATTTGTCAAATTGTACAGTTTTAAACTTTAAACAATTTTTAATCGAAAGATATTTCATGCATATATTACCTGAGAAAGGTTTATATTATTATTATTAGTGCATTAACTAAACACAACAAAATCTTTACTTCACAAAACAAAATTATTACTATAATGTAAAATTAAGAATTATTGTACAAACTGTGTAATTAATGAATGTACTACAATATAGAACATGCTGCAATAAAATTTAAAAATAAAAAACAGTACTACCTATCATAGTAAGAAATCAGAAAAATGACAAATATCTTTGTCTTCGTCAGAGTTCTCTATCGGGTTTGGACTCTGACGAAGACCTGTTTAATAATAACAATAACCCTTTTCCACCACTTAACCTCAAGAATTGACTAAGAACACCTCAGCCTTGATAATCTTCAGACTTTTACTACATTACCATTTAATATGAAATACTTCAGTCGTTAACATTGTCCGTTCTCCAAACTACTAATACTAGTACTACCAAAGATATAAACTTTAGTATTAAATTTTAGGGAAAAAAGCTCATGAAATAGTCTTTAAATATAGAAATTTAATAGTAATCCACCTCTATATATATACATAAAGTAAAAATCCTACTATTATTCTCATTATTGTCCTGATGATGAATGTGGTACATTCGAAACATGTCGACTAGCAATATTGGTGATAAGCTTTATAGTTTTAATGAAGAGACGAGGAAGGAATTCAGAAAACTGGAAAAATTGTGCAAGAAACAGATCCATGCCAAATATGGGGCGTTATTTAACAATATATGTTTAATAGGAAGGACTGCTTCCAACTTTTACGAATTTAATAGTATAAACAACACGTTTCGAACACGTAGTGTTCTTCTTCAACACCTTCGGTAATGCTAGAAGAAGAACACTACTTGTTCGAAATGCGTTGTTTATACTATTAAATTTCTATATGTGGAGACTATTTCATTAGCTTTTTACCCTACAATAAGTAAATACCACATAACAACTGATTGCACTACCTTAGAATTAAGTATTAAATCAAATATACGTACTTTATGAGTTAGACGCCTGAAGATGGTAACACAGTTATCTGAATAGACAGTTTATTAAAAAAGAATATTTGAGAAAAAGTAGGCATGTATTTATTTTAAGAAAAAATATTTGAAACATATAAACCACAAAATTCTTCCATAAGCAATTTCAACCATCAAGGTGAGCATGTTCAGGATATATCTTCTTTTTTAATGAGTTTTCTTCAATTTTAAATTAATAATTTGTTAAAAGTAAATATTTTTTATTTATATAAGAACCTGTCAAAAAGCCATGGACTATAGAAAGGAAGGTAGTGTTGATTTAGTCTGTCTTATCATCGTTCTTAAGAGTTATGAGTACTATCGGGTATCATTTGAGTAAATTACCTGATCCCTGACCTTTGAGTTCAGAAGATTGTCTCGGTGTTGTGAGAAACACTTTCTTATTTGGTGCTTGCTTAATACCAAGTGATGAGTTAGTGAACCGTAGCCTTTACCTGCTGGTAGTTGTTTGAACAGGTACTCAGATATTGGGCACATACTTGGTCAAATAATCGCTTTATCTTATACTCAGATATAAGAGACACATACCAGGAAATAATATTAATGGTACTGAGATATAAAGGACACATACCATGAAATAATCGTTTTATGTTACACTCAGATATAAGGGACACATACCAGGAAATAATAGCTTTATTTTATACTAGATATAAGGGACACATACCAGGAAATGATCGTTTTATCTTATACTCAAATATAAGGGACACATACCAGGAAATAATAGCTTTATTTTATACTAGATATAAGGGACACATACCAGGAAATGATCGTTTTATGTTACACTCAGATATAAGGGACACATATCAGGAAATAATAGCTTTATTTTATACTAGATATAAGGGACACATACCAGAAAATGATCGTTTTATGTTACACTCAGATATAAGGGACACATATCAGGAAATAATAGATTTATTTTATACTAGATATAAGGGACACATACCAGAAAATGATCGTTTTATGTTACACTCAGATATAAGGGACACATATCAGGAAATAATCGCTTTATTTTATACTAGATATAAGGGACACATACCAGAAAATGATCGTTTTATGTTACACTCAGATATAAGGGACACATATCAAGAAATAATCGCTTTATTTTATACTAGATATAAGGGACACATACCAGAAAATGATCGTTTTATGTTACACTCAGATATAAGGGACATATATCAGGAAATAATCGCTTTATTTTATACTAGATATAAGGGACACATACCAGAAAATGATCGTTTTATGTTACACTCAGATATAAGGGACACATATCAGGAAATAATCGCTTTATTTTATACTAGATATAAGGGACACATACCAGAAAATGATAGTTTTATGTTACACTCAGATATAAGGGACACATATCAGGAAATAATCGCTTTATTTTATACTAGATATAAGGGATACATACCAGGAAATGATAGTTTTATGTTACACTCAGATATAAGGGACACATATCAGGAAATAATCGCTTTATTTTATACTAGATATAAGGGACACATACCACGAAATGATCGTTTTATGTTACACTCATATATAAGGGACACATATAAGGAAATAATCGCTTTATTTTATACTAGATATAAGTGACACATACTAGGAAATAAGCAGCCAATGAAAGTGAACATCTGGTATGGTATTAAGAAAGGAGGGTTGCATAAGAAGAAACAGTTACTGATAAAGATTGTTGAGCCTCAATATGATGTAAAAACTGATGAAGAATTTAAATTAAACAATCGAAACTATTAAAATTTTAATAAACATAAAATGAGAAATAATCGAGTGTATTAAATAATACAGATCATAAATACAGTATAGATGTCTAGGGTCAATGCGAGCAACTATTCAACTCTACCTTCGAGTCGCCTATTCTAATGTTACCATTAAATAAACACTAAACCATTACTATGAGATTATCACTTCCTATTAACAATAAAGAAAAACAAAAGAAACGTTTCCAGATATATTACCAAAGAAAATGTGAATGAAATTAGATGGCAGTGAAAGTGTGAAAGCGAGGAAATGTTGTCGGATGTTAGCTGAGAGATTGTTTCGCTTAGTTCTGCTTTGAGTAGATTTAGGAGCTCTTGATGTCCTTCCTAGAAACTCAAACATCTTTCTGATATTGTTTAACAAAAGCAAGAAAGCAATAACTTCTTGTTTAGAAATACTAATTTATTGAAACTTAAATGATTTTTACAAGTTGTTGGGCAATGATTTACTATGCGATATTTAGTAATAATTATTAATTAAATTATATATTTGTAATCATAGACTTGTGTTTATAGGAATACTTTAGAATTTAGAGTATTTAATTATTTAAATATCATACTAGTCTTGAAGGTAATGTCAGACTGGCAGATAGGCATAGATGTCGAATGAAAATTGTGATAATAATCGAATAATCTGTTGAGAAAACTTCGGTTTTTGGTGATTAAGAAGAAATATGTTCAGATGGTTCTGATTAAAGTCACTGTGATTCTAGATGATTAATTGGAGGCTAAGGTAGCCCAGTGGCTTGCGTGCTTGCCTCTGGATTGGTAGATGTGGGATTCGATAATCACTGTGACAAGGCACAAGGATAGCCCAGTGGCTTGCGT
>JAPFBL010000154.1:770000-877299 GCA_026182355.1 Hermatobates lingyangjiaoensis
AAAACTGTCTCCTTTGTCAACTCTATTGACCTCAATTACAGCTAGTTAAGAGATATTGGCGAAGAGATAAAGCATTTCTCATGTTTGTACAAAACACTGAATCACTCTGTCAAATTTTCACTATTACTACATTCAAACATTATTTTCCTTGCTTAGTTAAAAAAAAAAAAAAAAAGGTCTAGTTGCATTAAGATATGCTTATACAATATGTATATATATATTTTATTATATATTAGCCTCTCGAAAAAACAAGCCAAAACTGAAGTCTTTCCAAAGCACTCTGTCAGAGTTGTCACTTGGGAGGGGGGGGGAAGGAAATATAGAAAATAATAATAAAAAAATAGTAAGCAAAAAAGAAAAACAATACAAGGAATATAAAAAAGTGATTTTTATTTTCCATTTCATAACTCAGCTTTAAATTTTATTTTATTTTTTTTTTAAATTATTTATTTTTCTTCCTTTGTAAAGTCAGAGCATTGATAGGGTGCTACTGAAAAGAAGCCTTAAGTCTTGGATTTCTAGAACACGTAGAAACTAAAATAAAACTGACGTCAATATTTCGACATTAACGTCATCAGGAGAAGAAGAAGAAAAAAAGGAGAATTCTGTCCAGACGACAGGTATGGCTGGTTGCCATCTTCTTTCTTCTTCTTCTCTTCTCCTGATGATGACCAGGTAAAAACACTCTAAAGTGAGTTTTATTGTTGTTTCTATGCTTTTTATTTCTTTTCAATCGTTTGATAAGTTGCCCTAGCCTGACTGCTTCATGTTTCAATTATTGCGTGTTTCACGCGGGCTTTTCTTCTTTCTATAACACCATTGCCTCAAGCAGTTCTCCTGCCTATTGGTTTTCTTCTAATTCCCTCCCTTTCCAAGCGCCTTCTCTTTTCTTGTTGATTTTTATTCTAATTTTCTATTATTCAGTTTTTGTTGAATTTAAAGCTTCCTTTTATATTTTTTATTTTCTAATTATTGTTTATTTATTCTGTTCTATTATCTCTTAAACACTTATTTTAGTTTAATTTTAATTAGGAATAATCTCATCCGATTTTGGTTGGATCAAGTATTTAAGTAAGCCTTACAATTTTTATTTCACATGTTTCTGAGAAATCTTGTTATATATATATATATATATATAAAGATTTCACATAAACACGTAAAATAACAATCAATGATCAAACCACAATAAGAAATGGGAAAACAAGAGTAAGATCTTTCAACCGTAACAAGCGGTCTTCATCAGAGTCAAAACCCAACTGAAACACCAGATGTTTTCTGCATATATATATATAAAAAGATTTCACATAAACACGTGAAACAACAATCAATGATCAAACCACAATAAGAAATGGGAAAGTCAGTTGGGTTTTTGACTCTGACGAAGACCGCCTGTTATGGTTGAAAGATCTTAGTCTTGTTTTCCCATTTCTTATTGTGGTTTGATCATATATATATATATATATAAAACAGTTGATTTTTTGACTCTGACAAAGACCGCTTGTTATGGTTTAAAATTTTTTTTTCAAAGGTTGTTCAAATAGTAATTCAAAACATGTTGAAGTTACGTTTTCACGTTTATTTTTATAATTTTTTTTTATAATTTTTTGTTGCAATTATTATTTTATGAGCTTTACTTTATGATAACTTCACTCTAAAAATGAATAACCACAACTACTTCACCATCAGAGCTTGGAATGTTTGATAGCTATGCGTAAGTGCACCAGTCTGTACATGTAGCATGGATACCATATCATCCCACTGTCCTCGTTTGATGGCATCATTATTGTAGGCCATAAATATTCTTGAAGGGTGAAACGGTTGCATAACAAATCTCACATTTATTTTTACATTATAAAGATTACTATATTTCAATCCTAAAATCTACAATTCAATATGCAGTAAACTAGAGATGAAAATAAAATGTTAATTTTTCTTGTACATTTGACGCATTTTTGCGACTAGAATAACGAACATCTTGAAGGTTCTTTTCATTAATGTTCATGACATTAATGCAAACAAATTCGAATGTCAATGAATGATGAAGATCTGTTCAATATATCCAAAATACAGTATTTGTGCTTTTATATACTGTCCTGAAATGAGGACAATAAGGTATAATGGATTAAAGTAAGAAATGTCAGGAAAAAAACCTTTTTAAAAAAGGTTCAAATATCAATATATTTCAGATTTTATTTGTTTTTTATTTATTTATTTCGTTATTATTGATTATATTATGGCTTGAAAATATTAGCATGTGAACTTTAAACTATGAAGCAATTTAATACTTTGCATAAAGTTTATACTTTAAATACAAATATGACTATATTCGAAGTATAGTGAACCTCAAAAGATGGAAACCTATCGAAGTTAAGAATCGATTTTCTTTTTTCATTATCTGTTTTTATTATATAGTAATTTACTAAATAATCACAATAAACACGTGATGAAAACTAATGAACGTATAAGCCACAAGGAAAAAGTAAAAAACGCAGAAAATATGCTCTAAGGCCTTTCAATTATATGTCAAATATGCAAATTATATGTCAATTTTGTAGTGTCTTCTCATATTTTGTTTTTGTAACAAACCTGTAACCTCTGTTGTTATCAATATTTAGTTGCTCTCTGATGACATATAATTGAAAGGCCTTAGAGCATATTTTCTGTGTTGTTTTTTTTTACTTTTTCCTTTTGGCTTATAGTAATTTACATAACAGAGGTAAGCTGATATTATTGCTATAGATAGAATAAGGTGAAAAAAAAAAATGAAAAGAAGTTATTTAGAAGGGATTAGGACAATACTGGACTGATGAATGTGTGTTATTGAATGTAAGATGATGGTAGAGTAGAGGGTCTGGCTTCTCTTTTAGCTGAAGTGAGTGTAAGGTCTCAGGACCCCTCCTGCTCACCGCCTGTGTCTGTCGTAATCACTCCCCCCCTCCCCTACCCCTCCCCCTTCCCCCTCCACTCCCACCAGCACATCAGCTGGGCCATGATGTTTTTTGTCCGACCACCTAAGCCAGGTTTTTTTTTTTTTTTTTTTTTTTTTTTTTGAGCGGTGGCCGTCGGTACCCTGCGGACTTCTATTATGGCTTCACGACCCTTAACCCACAAAAAACAAGGGGGGATGGATGGTCGGAGGGGCTGACCTGTCCTAACGACGGCCCTTTAAATCTCTTTCTCCTTTCTTTTTCAGACACCACACTCTAATTAACTGTAGTTTTCTTCTTCTTCTTCGCTCGAGATAAACATTTTTACAGTTTCACTCGTCGTACTGTAAATTTCTGCTTCA
This sequence comes from Hermatobates lingyangjiaoensis, assembly GCA_026182355.1. NCBI lineage: Eukaryota > Metazoa > Arthropoda > Insecta > Hemiptera > Hermatobatidae > Hermatobates > Hermatobates lingyangjiaoensis. Next base: position 773,290 of record JAPFBL010000154.1, read on the forward strand.
TAACTTCCTTCTTGACTACGAGTCATCAAAAAAGCAGGGGTCATACACATAAGCAAAAACTTTGCCTTTGATGCTCGTAAAATTATCCTCTAAAACAATAGCTCCTTAAATCATCTAATCTAAATCAAACCACGTATAATTATTTTAAATGTTTTCTTATCTCGAGCACGTATATTTAACAATATTTTTCTTTTTTATCGAGGTTTGGTCTACCTTCTAACAATACAACACCTTTAAACCAACGTTCCTTCTATGTTTGTAGACGTCTTCGGGGCTACCTCAATGCAGAATAATACCTCAATACTTTATAGTATTTATACTTATTATAGTCACATATTAATACTTTTTCTATAAACATGCGATCATAAACAAACAAATTAAGCTCAATGGAGATGAAGAAACAGAAAGAAATTAAAAAAAACACGTACAGTTTCTAATTTTTGGTTTGAACCGTCTTCAGGAGAGATGACAGTGGGAAAGTAAGAGCACTGGTACAGAAATGGTTGGAGACTGTTTATTTCTTGAATCGAAATTTTCATTATTACCAGAGTTTACTTAGAGTAAAGCCAAAATGACTAAAATTTATTTAAGAAGCCTTTTTGAAATGTAAATCAGTCAAGATCTAAAACTGAAGTCGTCAAATCTCAAATCAGCTGATTATGTTTTCATAATCAGTATAGTTAAGTTATATTAACCTATTATGTCCCATGTTAAGGTTAACTATAAGATTAACTGTGCAGTCTGTTGTAGTGTGGTATTTACTCATATTGGGGAAAGTATCATATAAGTCTCTACACAAAAAAAAGTTTATTACAAGAAACTAAACAACGCATTTCAAACCCTTGATGTTCTTCTTCAGGTTACATCTAGAAAATATATGCATGAGCTTGAGAAACATAGAGGTGAATTAATTTAAATGAGTACAATATCTAACACTGAGTGATATCCCAATTTTTTGTTTTGCAAATATGAAAACCTGGTTAAGGTTGGTCTCCAACCGTCTCTGTACCAGTGTTCTTGGTTTCTCTCTCTTATCTCTCCTGAAGACGGTTCAAACCCAAAAATTAGAGACTATAAGTATGTGTTTTCAATTTTTCTATGTTTCTCAATCTATCTTATGTATTAATATATATATATATATAAAAGGATTTCACATAAACACGTGAAACAACAATCAATGATCAAACCACAATAAGAAATGGGAAAACAAGACTAAGATCTTTCAACCGTAACAAGCAGTCTTCGTCAGAGTCGTCAGTTGGGTTTTTGACTCTGACGAAGACCGCTTGTTACGGTTGAAAGATCTTAGTCTTGTTTTCCCATTTCTTATTGTGGTTTGATCATTAATATATATATATATATATTAATTAAAAATGTAACTTATAACAATTTTTTCATGTTACTAGAACTAAATTCTGCATTGATGTAGCACTGATGTATGCAAATATAGACAAAATGTCTGCTTAAAGGCGTAGTATTGCTTTATATAAGTATCGATAAATAAGAAAAATAGTATAATTATTTTATAAAGTTACAACAATAAATTATATTGGGTATTTCAAAAATTACGTCTCCACAAAAAAAAAATCATTATTTGTGTGGATACGTAATTTTTGAAATACCCAATATGAATAAATACCAGACTATAACACATTGCACGAGTAATGAAGAATAAATTAGTTTAATCCATAATTACTTCCTTAATTTCGGAACAAAACGATAACAAAATGATAGGTATTTAAAAGAAATATTTCTATTCATAAAGAAAGCATAATTTGAATAAAGAGTGTATTATTAAACTATGAGGAAAAGGTATACAAAAAATTAATAGGATACATGAGCTGGGCAAACCCATTCATCTTGTGGCTTTGAAGAAGACTGTTTTGGTCGAAACTACCATTTCTGAATTGCCTCTTCTGGTTAATATATACAATAGCAGTTCGTCCCTTCTTAGCCTAGGTTTAATTTTTTTAAAATAAAAATAATATTTAAATCAACAATATTTTTGTTATTTCATATTGTTATTTTAATAGTGTTTGGTAGTGTTTAGTCATTTTTGTTCTGGGGATGAACCAAAGCGTACAAATATCCAAAAAAAACTCTTGAAAATGCTTCGCGAAGTTGTAAAAGTTCGCTTTTATTTGTCTAACTATACCATGAATAATGGTAAAAATTCCTGTTGTAGAAATCCAATCACGATACATCAAATTTCATGAATCTTTACCCACCAATTTAAATTCTTTAATTCAGCTGTTATGATTTCACTAGATTCCCACCAACCCTAATAGAAGGCTGAAAAGATGTCGGCCCCGAGACCTACTCAGGAATGCTAACTCTCAAGACTAATTGCAAGTGATCTGAACAATTAATAAGGACTAACACCAATGGGTGGTTTCTCCACTCTTTTACTTCAGTTTTATTAAGGACTAGAGTACCCATGACCCTTTGTGTCACTCAGGAATTATAGCAATAGTTATTGAAATAAATCACTGAACATGATTGACAGGGATAATAATTTTAACTGTTGTTTCTTTTATAGCCCAAGTTTTTAATATAGTATTTTTAACATGCTTCAAGATATATACACAGTATTTAGCAAAATAAAAATAATTTATTTTATGACATAAATAAATAAAACATCAATTCAAGTTATATATCTGATCAAATATATTTAAAACAAACAAAACTTATAAATTGAAATATTCAATTTATTTACCCAACATAAAATAACATTAATGAAAGGAATGTGTATTTATAATATTACCTTAGAACAATCGTATATCATCTGACAGTTCAATTTTGTTTCTAAAATTATTCATTTTTAAATTTAATGTAATATTTAATGAGAAATATTATTAAATAATATTATAGAAAGTCGATGCGAGTACGCAAGCCACTGGGCTACCTTGACCCCCTAATAGGATTTGTTATTATGTAATACAACTACAACAAAGTCAATCACAACAAAAGTAAATTTTATAATAATTTCAGGCATCTATCTCCACGGAAAATGGGTGAACAAACAAACAAAAAAACTCACAAACTTTATACATAGAGATTGAAATCGGCTGTCTACTAGGACAAAAGCCAACACAGTCACCTGTCTGAAATATTTATTCTAATTACAGAGTTGTGATTGTTTTTTTTTTGTGTGAAATAAATGGCTATTATTATTATTATTTAAAGTGGGTCATAGTATTTTGTTTTTTGGTATATAAACATTTAAACTGCAGTTAAAGAAATTAAAGAATATGAGTAATATTTTTCAACTAAAACAAGTGGGCATCAGAATCTCACTCATATAGAGACTCTGGTATGAATTGGTATAATGCATTTTACATTCTGTGAAGGTTGAGAAGTAAGTGTTATTCATTTTGAATGAATAACAAAGTGTAAAAACAAGGCTTATTTTTTGTTAACTCAAACAACTATATTGTTCTCAAGGGGTATTGACTTGTAAACAGAGCGGTGTAGACTTAATGTTTGTTGCTTGTTTGAGTGGGAGAGAGAGAGAAGAGGTCAAAACGTGAAAGAAGACCCTTGATATGTAGCTCCCTGCGATCGTGCTCTGCATGTCAACCAGTCCGGCCAACTTAACAAAAAAAAAAAAAAGAAAACAAAAATAGAGTGAGAGAGAATATACTGCTTCATAGGCGTTTGAGACTTTCCTTGGGACTGAACATGGCGTCTTCTATCTTTGTCTGACCCAGGGCATATGTCTTTACGTAAGAAAGAGAGGAAAAAACCTTACTATCCAGCCAGTAGGTGGGCAACAGCCCTTGGGACCCAAGCTAAATGTCTGTTTAGCAAAAAACCAAAAGCTAATATTAACAAAGAGCACTTTCTTTTTGGCAATCCAAGGCTACATAAACGGGTCAAATGATTTTTTTTTTGTTTACGTTCATTCTCCATGTTCAAGAGGTTTTATGATATATTTTTGTTTTTTTATTTTATAAATAAGGAAAACCGTGCCCCCTCGTAAGATATTCTTGGAGTCGTTGAAGCGTTTTCGGACGATTTCCATCTTCAATCGCAACTTAGATACGATCAGTTACGTTGTTAAATTAAATGTTAAATTTAATTATAAAATTAATTAATTAAAATTAATTATCTTATTTGCAAAAGTTACGTTGCAATCGAAGATGGACAACGTCCGAAAGCGCTTCAAGGACTCCAAAAACATCTTGCGAGGTATGATGGTTTTCCCTATTTTATAATATAAAACAGTGGTTAACGTACTCGCCTCTGGGCTGGTAGTCCGAGGTTCAATCCCCACCTGGCCCTCGATTTATTCATGCGGGAGGTGAATAAATCTGAGTATGTCGTCTCTTCGAGAGGACGTTAAGCTCTCTGTCCCTTAGCCTGTATGATGTCAGGTACTCGTTAAAGATCCCTACTCGAAATGCACTTGAGTTAGGCAAAATTTACGACACTCAATGTAGAATCTGTAGAATCACTGATCAAACAAAAAGCCGGTAAACGTCTGACGTTATCACCCGCTAGGGGATCAGTTTATTCAATAAAAAAACGAAATATAAATTATACCTCTGTAGTAGTAAAAATATGCGTGTATTTTTATTTTTTTTGCCCTAATAACAATTTGAATGAGTTCTCATCTAGAATAAAGTACACCGTAAAGCTGATTTTGAATTGAATAGCAATATTTCAACAATAGATATATTTCAATTTAGATATATAATTCAAATCTAAAAAAAACCAGATCAATATATTTTAAGAATTTAATTGAAATAGGAATGATAAAATTGTAATTTGACTGTAAATCAATTGTAAATATAAGTTTAACTAAATAGAAATGACAATCGTATTGCTGAACTGTATATAATCTGGAGATACAAAGACCTCAATGCCTATTTTAAACATATGTGTTAAGACGCTTCATTGTGACTAGTTTTGTAATTAGTATAACAGAGAAGTATGTTTACGAGGAATTATCACTTTTTATGTACTAACAAAAAAAATAATAGCAATTAGGATCCGATTAATTTATATTAAATTAATAATAATTAGTTGAATTGTGTCTAGAACATCACTAGAGAGATTTTTCATGAACATACATATGAATGATCAAACCACAATAAGAAAATGGGAAAGCAAGACTAAGATCTTTCAACCGTAACAAGCGGTCTTCGTCAGAGTCAAATATTATATATATATATATATCAATGATCAAACCACAATAAGAAAATGGGAAAGCAAGACTAAGATCTTTCAACCGTAACAAGCGGTCTTCGTCAGAGTCAAATATTATATATATATATATATATATATATCAATGATCAAACCACAATAAGAAAATGGGAAAGCAAGACTAAGATCTTTCAACCGTAACAAGCGGTCTTCGTCAGAGTCAAAAACCCAACTGCTTGGTATTGGTTATCTCATGACGAAGACCGCTTGTAACGGTGAAAGATAGATAAGATCTTGTCTTGCATTTCCATTTTCTTATTGTGGTTTGATCATTGATTGTTATTTCACGTGTTTATGTGAAATCTTTTTATCGAACATACATATGTGCACATATATGCTCCCAAAAACATTCTAAAAACTATTACGCTTTCCTATTTTAATATAGTATTTTAATAATAAAGTCATAGTAAATCAAAATCAGTAATATTGTTATTTTAAAATTATTACAGTACCTGTACACAGTGTATCATCCCCTCTTTCTTATTTTCTTTTAAAATAATTTACCGGTTGGGATGAATGTGAGAATTTTTGTGTTATAAAATTACTTTCTAAATTGCAGAAATTATGAAAAAAGAATCTAGAGAGGCCTGCACTCAACTTTACTTTAAGTAAAAAATTATCAATCTGTTTACACAACTTAATGGTTTTTATCTCTTCAAAAGCTTTCGTGTTTAATCATAAGTAAACATGTTTACATTTTATTACAAAAAAAATATTTTCAGTTCTTTTATAAAAATTAAGGCTTTTTTCAGTTATTGCTTTTCTTGCTTTAAAGATACGAGTAGTCCCAAAATTTCAAAACTCTAGCGTTAGTAGTTTAGGAGAAAAAAAAAGTTGTCTAAAAATATATTTTGTTCAAAAAAGTGACTTTCCCATTATGTATAATTGCTTCTTATGACTAGGGTTCATTTGCATTATGTGGTTCATTTTTGTGTAAAATATCAATTTGATCCATCAAAGATTCTGGACCGTAGCGCTTATACAAACTTTCGGATACACACTCACCCACTCACCTATCCACACACAAAAACAGACATCATAGAAAACAGACATCATAGAAAAAAACTTAATAAAACGACTTCTGGGACCTCAAAACATATCATTCTGTCAAAATCTCATATTTTTTTACTTTTAGTAAAGTAATAATTTGAAAGAAATCTGTGAGTATGTAGATTGTAGATGATGCACACAGTGAACCGTGAATCATTGAGGGTATACTGTAAATATACTTTATTTAATATATATATAATATATAAATATATATATAATATTTTAACATAAGAAGAATTTAAATTGATATTTTGCGTTAAAAATGAAAAATCGTATATAAATTACCCACCAGGAGAGATAGGCAATTATCTAATTGCCCAACACAAATAAGCAAGTCAAATTTAAAATGAGAGTTAACAAGACATAATTTAATTGAATTGGTTATAGTTGTGGTTTGGTGGGGGGATATTTAACCTGAAGTCGACTTGAAAGGTTAGAGATACTGGTGAATTAGTAAAAGTGGGTTTTAGATTGAAACTAATCTAAAGGTCGATTAGTTTACGTCACGTGATCTGAAGAACGACTTGGAAGCATTTTTCAAATTTATTACGATTTAAAAGAGGGAATGTTAGTGGTGGTGATTGTTTTACTTCATTAAATTAATCAACATTAAGTCACATGCTATGCAGTCCTTTATTGTTTGTTGGTGTTTATTTATGATTAGAAGGAGGAAATGGAAACATGATGTCGACATTAAAGATTTTATAGAGTATGGACGCCTTTCGAACAATACGTCTTCATCCTTAATTTACAAGAGCCTTAGTACGGAATAGCAGTAGTAGTAGTAGTTAACCCTTTAGGTTGTAGTGGTTGTACCTCAATGGAACACACATAGGCCGAATATTGGGACCTTTGTTATACTCACACAATGAAGATTAATTCTCACATTCAGAGTCTCAATTGTGGAGTCCCAAGGGAACACACATAGGCCGAACATTGGGACCTTGTTATACCACACAATGAAGATTAATTCTACATTCGGAGTCCCAAGGGAACACACATAGGCCGAACATTGGGACTTTGTTATACCACACAATGAAGATTAATTCTACATTCAGAGTCTCAATTGTGGAGTCCCAAGGGAACACACATAGGCCGAACATTGGGACTTTGTTAAACCACACAATGAAGATTAATTCTTCATTGGGAGTCCGACATTTTGGTTAACCCAATTGTGTTTAGAGTAGGGATCTTTAACGAGTACCTTATATGGTACAGGCTCGGGACTGACGGCTCTGAGGGATGACGTAGGCAGATTTATTCACCTCCCACATGAATAAATCGAGTGCCAGTTGGGTATAGAACCCCGGACCTACCAGTAAAGAAGCGAGTACGTCAACTACTGAGCTTCTGTCCCCCTTAGTAAGAGATGTGGAGTGTTCTTTTAACCCGACCCTGTAGGATATGCTGCATACTTACAAAGGAGTAATAGAAATGACATCCGTTAGGTTATGGGAGATGAGGCACTGACTTATCACAGTTTGATTTTACAAACATTTTGTGCTATATTATTTTAAAAAATTATTATCGTACAAAAAAATATACATTTTTGACATCCTTTTAAATACATATTTAATTGCGGCTTGCGAAATATTTCAAATTTTTGAAACTTGCCTCGTACTATCAGAGTTTGGCCACCCTTGTTATAAAACATTCCCACGCGTTTTTTTTTTCAAGTATTATTGTTTCAAGCGTTGGTTATGCGTTTATTTTGTGTTCTTTGAGCAGTTTTGGAATGAGGGCCGTACAAGTGAGTCACTTTGTCTAATGAGCTGGCGCACTGTACTCAGATGAGGCCTCCTCCACACAGGGAAGAGGAAGCTAGTGGGTGGTAAAGGAACAGCTGTCGTGCTCAGGGTCACGGGTGCCTCACTCACGAGGTCAAGCCGACGTCAATAGAACACCAATCTCATTTTGAATTTCAACAGTTTGCGCTACTATAATTATCTATTGCAATCTATTAGAACAATAAAAAAAACATCGACAAAGCAACAGGAAATTCAATTCTAAACTAAGTAACGCTTACACGTTTTACCCATACCTTATCTGAACACAATTATTTCCTAGTTAACGTATAGAATATACAATAGTTAAGGACGTATACATCAGTTCTGCCAATGCTTGGGTTTTGAACCCAGAACTTTAGTAGCCTAAAATACTGTTTTGTTTTTTTTTTTTTTAGAATTGACATTTTTTTCTATTCTAATAATTTTATTAGAAAATTAGATGGTATCTTGTCGAAGCAATTTTATTGTCTCAAAAAAAAAAAATAAATTAACAACCGAAACAATTTATGAATTACATAAGGAAAATACAATTTTATTATGAATTTACTTTTCGTGATTAAATTTCAAGTTTGATGCGTTTATTCTATTTAATAAACAAACTTTTATTTGATTGACTAAATTCTAAAATAAGAATTTATTAGGGCTGTCGAAATTGTTCAACTGATGTTACCCTATTTAATGATTATGAAAATAATATTAAATTTATAGAATTAATTTTCTTTTAAAATGCAAATGCATCTCCTATTTCATCTTTTAGTAGAAATAAAATTGTCTTGAAGTAGATTTTTTTTTAAATAACTAAGTATCAAACTTAACTATTTTACCGAAATTCATTTGGTTCAGTTGAAAACATTTTTTTTCAGTAATGAATTGTGTTAAAACAAAACAAACACGTTTTCTGAAAACAGAAACAGTAAGGGATGGAATTCTGGCAATACAGGTAATTCAAGGACCAACAATGATTGTACTATTTACTATTTAGCACTGACGAAAAGAACTCTATGTTCTTCCATATGCACTATGCAAAGTGGAGCAATAAGTGGGCTAGGGGTTTAGTAGAGTTCTCATTGGTAGCCGTGGTAGCCATATTGAATTCACTGATTCTTGTTAGACTAACAAAGTTAAGCAATATTGAGCGTGGTTAGAACTTGGATGGGTGACACCATGTTCTCTTGGTCTTCCAGTATTATGACTCAAGAATGCGGCTAATGTAACTAATTAATGAAACATTAATTCATGACTGAAAAAAAAGTTTTCAACTGAAAAAAATTCAACCAAATGAATTTCGGTAAAATAGTTAAGTTTGATACTTAGTTATTTAAAAAAAAATCTACTTCAAGACAATTTTATTTCTACTAAAAGATGAAACAGGAGATGCATTTTCATTTTAAAAGAAAATTAATTCTACAAATTTAATATTATTTTCATAATCATTAAATGAATTGTAATTATAATATAATTATAATGATAATTATTAAATAAATTATTAAAAAATAATTTTCAAAAAATTATTTGAAAATAATGTTTTTTTTATTTTCAAAATTGAAAATGATTTTCAAAGGGTAGAGGTTTTCGACGATTGAGGAGATAAAAAACCGAATAACTGAAGAAATTAAATACTATACCAAAAAAACCGCCTGTGAAAAGTGCTTCAAAAGTTGAATAATGCCTTGGCACAAGTGTATTATATCTGAGAAGTATAACTTTGAAAGGGGTAACATTAATATTGATGAAAAAATTAATATTATTTTAAATAAAGTTAAAACAAAGCTAACACACAGAGATAGACAGAGGCATTCAATGATCAAACCACAATAAGAAATGGGAAAACAAGACTGAGATCTTTCAACCGTAACAACCAGTCTTCGTCAGAGTCAAAAACCCAAGTGAAATATTTATGTGAAATCTTTTTACAGAGGCATGACTCACTTCTATATTTTGATGATCGTCGTCATCAGGAGGTGAAGAGTCCCGCAAGAGGCTTCTTACAAAAGTGAGTTATCCTGTTCCTATCTCTGTGTTACCTTTGTTTTAACTGTATTTTATTTAAAAGTATACCACTGGACCGTTTCATTTAACTGCTAATTTTTTTTTTTTAAACATATCAAAATTGTCTTTAGATATTGAACACGTTTGTGTCTTAATTCAGAAACTTAAGAAACCACTAAATGCTTTAAATCAATTTTTTTTCAACAAAATGATTATTAAAGATTGATGTTGTACTATACTGTCGTACAGCAGTCACACCTGGTAAAGAACAATGTTTTATAAAAGATAAAGGAACTGAAATGGTTTCAATATTAGTCATTTACATGGTTGAGGGTAAGAAAATGGTTATATTTGAGATAAACATAGGGGTTGTGCAAAAAAGAATATTAGATTTTAACCCCGGATCATTTTTTGCACCTTCTTCTAATGACAATTTAAACCACATCGTAAAAGGCTCTTTAAACTCAGCGCAAACTTTTTTTCTGCCAATTTTTCGAGCGTTTTGCCATTTTTTCCCTTCTACTTCACCTAATAGCTGGTTTTGTTTATAAAGATTAGACTAAAACTTTAACATTTTTAGATAATGTGTGTACAAGCATAAAAAATCCAATAGCCTTCATAAATTTCAATTGTGAAATGTATTTGATGCATTCTATGGTATTAACCAATGACAAATTTGATAATACTTCCAAATAATCAATTACTACATCTTTGGTAAATCGAATATTATCACTTTGTTAGTTCTTTATATGAAATTATAAACAAATTAAAGTTAAATAAAATATTATATTGATATATCTTCTCGACCATTGATTCTTAAAATTCAAAATTTTAAGAATTAAATTAACTTCTGATTATAAACTGAAATACACTAGGTACCTAACGAGAGGAAAACAGAAATAAGAAAGCTGGAAAAGCCATCTAAAATAAAAGTCAGATGAGAAATAGGTAAACAATTTAATTTTATATATAATGACAAACATTGTTGCTGTTTACCATCGAGCAGAACTCATCTTCTCCTTCTCCTGATGATGACGAGGTCGAAATATTGAAGTGAGTTACGTATTGCTGCTACATGTACTTGTCTTGAATCGTTTAATATATTATATATATATATATATATATATATATATATATATATATTATATATTCGATGCCGACGAATGTCGAAATATCGATAACAGTTCGAACTTGAAGATAGGTAGCACAGAAAGTAAAAGAAATACATTTACTCAAATTTATATGTTGCGTCTACAACGTGCTTGGTCTCCCTTTCTCTTTTCTCCTGAAGACGGATTACCCGAAAATTTGAGTCTGTAAGTGTATTTCTTTCGATGACGACGGATGTCGAAATATTGAAGTGATTTTTGTAGTGTCTTTCTGTGTTCTTTTCTCTGTGTTAAAGTGTATATATATATATATATATATATATATATGTATATATTGGCAGCACTTTTACTGATATTACGACGAAGGGATTCATCAGTGTGATTTCTGCATCACATCTCTTCTGATGATGATAATTCGTTAAAAGGTGACCTGTGCCCGTCCTTTGTACGTTTCCTTTCTGCGTAATATATCTTGTTTGTTTTATATTATTAGTATGGTCATACCTCATCAACGTACGATGATGTTGGAGTCGTTGGAGCACTTTCGGACGTTATCCGTTTTCATCAGTTAGTTAGTTGCGATTGAAGATGGACAACGTCCGAAAACTCTCCAACGACTCCAACATCATTGTACGAAGAATGACGGTTTACCATATTAATAATATAAATTATACTAACCTCAGAGGTAATAATAATATGCATGTATATCTTGTTGTCTTCTTCAAGGACCATTTTTTTTATTCATATATATATATATATATATATATATATAGTTCAATATAGACAAAGAAACATAAAGAAATCAAAAGAACACACTTACAGTCTCTAATTTTCGGTTTGAACCGTCTTCAGGAGAGATAAGAGAGGGAAACCAAGCGCACTGGTTCAGAGACGGTTGGAGACCCTCTGAGATATATATATATATATATATATATATGTAAAAGCTGGATTGAGATGGTGGCAGAAATGGCAACCAAGGAGCGAAACCGGCTGAGTCAGCTGCAGGTGGCCACGGCTAGTCAGCATAATGAATGCCTCCATGATATGAATCACTCTTAGGTTAGAGGTACAGGAAACTCAGCCAAGTATGAATATGAATAACACCTTCCAGCTCAATGAAGACCTGAAAAAAAAGGGAAACTCTCTCCAGCATTCTATTATATTTCAATTATTAAAACATGTTATTAATCCTACTATTATTTATTACTATTGATTATATTCTTTATATGTACAGAATAATTTGAATAATTTACTCATAGAATTTTGAATAACCCTCATCCATAGATTATATAAATAAATTATATAGTTTTCTGCTATAGTGTTATTCAAGTACATTATCTAGCAATTTCTTATATATATTGGTTATACACACACACACACACACACACACACACACACACACACACATATATATATATCAATGATCAAACCACAATAAGAAATGGGAAAACAAGACTAAGATCTTTCAACCGTAACAAGCGGTCTTCGTCAGAGTCAAAAACCCAACTGAACACTAGATGCAGAAAACATCTGGTGAGGAGTTGAGAAGAGTGGGAGGGAAGAGTGGTATTTTAAAAGGGTGAAAGCACAGGAAAGGACTAATGTCCAGAAAGGGATGTTTGGGGAAACAAAGGAGTACAGTAAGAAAAAGTAAAAAACTATCCGCTAGCTGTCAACCCTCTTTGAAGAGGCTATTGCCCTCGTGACGAAAGTATCAAGTTTGAAGAGACCGTTACTAATGTTTATAATATTAGATCTATTAAATTTAATTAGAGACGATTCAATAATATTTCTTAACAACATTGATTTTTCATAGGTAATAAATTTAGCTCCTGTCCAATCAATATGATGATTTTCATTTTTTATATGCAAGAATAAGGCACTACTGTTTTCCTGTCTACTTACGTTATATTGGTGTTGTTTTACACGTGTTTTTAATGATTTACCAGTTTGACCAATATAAATTTTATGGCAATTTTTGCACGGAATTTTATAAATACCAGCGGACTCCAATTCGCTTGGAGAGTTTTTTATTAACATATTACCCACGTTATTACGATTAGAAAACACTATATGAAAATCCAGTTGTTTGGCTAATCTTGGAAGGGGGTCCAATGATTCGTGGTATGGCAAAACTATAGAATTTGATAATAAAAGGGGCTCTTTTGAAGTATTAGAGAAAGTTTTTTTAGCACCCTTCAAAGCTAAATCGATATAAGAAGAGGGGTATTTTAATGAAAGGGCAATTGACCTAATGTTATTAATCTCTTCATTAAGAAATTCTGGAGAGGAAACTCTTAAGGCTCTCAAAAACATATTTCTAAAAACAGAAATTTTAACATTTTTTGGATGCGATGAATAAAAATGAACGTATGCAAGTACATTCGTAGGTTTTCTATATACACTAAAGCGTAACTCATTAGGTAATCTATGGATCAGGACATCCATAAGAAGGGCAAATTACCACTTATTTCTTCTTCCATTGTGAATTTGATTGTCGGCACTAATGAATTCAATTTTGTTAGGAAATCAACTTTATTTAAAGAATTGGGACAAATGCAAAGAATATCGTCAACATATCTATACCATTTAACATTTTTGGGCAAAATTGAGCTTAACATTTTACTCTCAAAAAACTCCATATATAAATTACTTAGGAGGGGGGATAAACAGTTACCCATAGCAAGACCAAATTTTTGTATATAATAATTATTTTCAAATTGAAAATGACAATCTACCACACATAACTTAATTAACTCTATTATAGTGGTAGATGGAAGGGGAAGGGAATAATTAATTAATTCCTCCTGGAGTAAGCTCAACAGATCAGTTACTGGTACATTCGTAAAAAGAGACTTCACATCGAAACTGATTAATCTATAATTTTTGTTCATGTTGACGCTTTTTAATTTTTTAATTAAATCTACATTGTTTTTTATATGGCTGCCTGAAATTTTTCCAATTAAGGGGCTTAAAATACTTACTAACCATTTGGACAAGCCATATGATGCCGAACCAACCGAACTCACAATTAAACGTATTGGGTAATTATCTTTATGTGTCTTGATCAACCCGTACATATATGGCAAAGAAGGGGATTTTGATATAAATTTAGTAATAAGTTCGGGTTGATTTTTTAAGATAGTTTTAATTTTATGTGAAATCTTTTTACACACATATATATATATAAACACTAATAAATTCTCGACCGTGTGACAGATATAAAACTAAAAAATGATTGATCGGGATGCGGTCAGTTTCTTCCACTTTCAATTCAAACTCTCATTGCCGACGTTTCGATTTTATTTAAAATCTTTTTCCAAAGGCCTACAAACAGAGGAAAACAAGAATTTTAATACGTACATTTTTTTAAAACACAAATAAAAGAAGTACACTATGAAAAATTAAATACAATCTTGAGTATTAGGATAACAATGACAGAATAATAAAAAAGAGAAAAAGATGGAGTCTAACTATAAAAACAAAGTTTTTTACATTGTACTTACACAAGTAGGAGTATTGGCAATTGAAGGAACTATTACAATTACATTGTGTAAGTACAATGTAAAAAACTTTGTTTTTATAGTTAGACTCCATCTTTTTCTCTTTTTTATTATTCTGTCATTGTTATCCTAATACTCAAGATTGTATTTAATTTTTCATAGTGTACTTCTTTTATTTGTGTTTTATAAAAAAAATGTACGTATTAAAATTCTTGTTTTCCTCTGTTTGTAGGCCTTTGGAAAAAGATTTTAAATAAAATCGAAACGTCGGCAATGAGAGTTTGAATTGAAAGTGGAAGAAACTGACCGCATCCCGATCAATCATTTTTTAGTTATATACTCGTATATATATATATATATATATATATATATATATATATATATTTTTGAGTCTGTAAGTGTGTTTCCCTACTTTGTGTGTTGCTCTTTGTTAATCTCGAACTCGTATATATATATATATATATATATATATATATATACGAGTTCGAGATTAACAAAGAGCAACACACAAAGTAGGGAAACACACTTACAGACTCAAAATATATATGTATTGGTATAAATAGGCAGCAGATCCTCTTTTAAACAAGTATCATTAAAATTAACCGCAGTCTCGGCATTTACGATCTCAAGACTGAGAAAGGTCTTAAAATATATATAATTAATTAAAAGTTCCTGGCACTTTTATGCATAAAAACATAGACATGATTACTGTGTAAATAATTTGTAGGGACAAATTTATGGAGTGACCTTGACTTTTCTTCGACCATCTCAAGTTAATGATACGTTAAAGTGAATTTTCTTCTTTTTTCTTGACCGTTATTGGGAGGAAAGGTCAGCGACCTGGGATTGTATGGCATTGAAGAAGTAGGGTCGTGCTACTCGTACCTCCTGTCTTTGTCTAAAGGGCTTCCTGAAGGGTCGGACTCAATGCTGACGGGTGTCACTTTTCGAAAACAGATTACGTTCCCCATCTGCTGCTTGAAGACCTTTTCCTTCTATAGGACCTGTCAACCATAGTCCTAATTCATTATTAGTTTTTTCTTGTAAAAACAGACTAATGATGGTCTTAATTTCACTTGACCTTACTATAATGACTCATTACCTTTAATTTAGCATGAGCAACTGGCAGGCAATATTTATTTATCCCCTTATTCAGACTGACCAAGTCTTGAGAAACTGTACTTTTATTTATATTCCACAGTTGATACTTTTAAAATATTTGTATGTATAATATATTTATTTATTAACACAGTTCCTCGATACAATATATCTGTAACTTTAACAACTTCTGAAGAAACCCATATATGGCTCCTAGGAGCTCGTTCAACTCCAGCCATGAACCTGAACCGTTAAGCAGTATTCAGAGGTGAATTTTTCCTAAATTTAGTTTTCTTTTTAATTTGTTTATTATTTTTTATTTTATATTTATGAAGAATTCTTTTTTTATTATTATATTTTTTCCTCGTTGCTATTTTTCTACAGCATCCCTACTGCTTTTTACTTTATTATTTTTGTTTTTGTTGTGGCCAACTTGTACGTATTCTGTGAATCTGCCAAGTGTGCTCTCGTCTTCTCGCCACTCAACTTCCTTTCCTGAGGACGACCGTTAAAAGGGTCAAAATATTGATAGTGACTCCCAGTTTTTGTTTTTCATTCGTGCTTCTCAAAGTTGAACTGATAAACGCTCGACTCTGGTCAGTCTTCTAATCCTTCATTTGAAAGTTTACCTGACGATGAATACGAAGTGTTCGAAACGCGTAGAATGAAAAAAAACCTCTTTTTTGTTTGTGGAGACTTTGATTTATCCATTTACCCCAGAATGAGTATCGTGTTACACGTTAGTCCATCTGGCAACACTGCATGCATCTTAGAAGGCATGGTTTAGGATACCATGTCTTACTAGTAAGTCGGCATCCTTAGGTTCATCCATGATTGTGCCATACAAAATATAACACTTGCAGAATCAACAACGACAGAGATGGAAATAGATTAAGTCTACTGAATTAGCTTCCATCATGGAATGTTCTTCCTTGTAATTTGTTCGACTGATGAAGCAACGTTTCAAGAAAACTGAAAACATAAGCGAGGGTAATAATCCGGGAATTAGAGCATCGTTAGGAAATCCTAGTACTGTCTTGATATATTGCGTGCAAGTAATGAGCTCATTTAGAAGTGTGCTGTGTGGCAAAAGAAATTCAATATCTACTTTACGTTTTGTAGTTGTTTCCAAATGATGGGATCTACTTTTTTTTTTGATTTGTGATCTGACTGCGGGTCTGCTAAAAGAGTTACATCCTTGAAAGTGGATTCTGTATTGGAGGTCTTAAATATTCTCTTGCTCAAGTGATTTTAAATGTAGTTTTCTTTGAATGGGAGTCTGTTCATGGTTCATGGTGTGGGCTTACTACTGACGACATATCGTAGTCTGGGGGAGTCGATGATTGCTTACACATGAAAGAAATGGAACTAAAAGCGGTGCGCGCCAGCTGTGAGGCGAGCACGCAAGCCACTGAGCTACTCTGGCCTATTGGGGGGGCCAGGATAGTCCAGTAGCCACGTACTCGTCTCTCGACTGCTGGATACAAAACCCACTGTGATGACCTTTGATTTATTCACGTGACAGGTGAAGACATCTGAGCACACAGTTTCTCGGAGAGGACGTTAAGCCATCGGTCCCGAGCCTGTACAATATCAGGTACTCGTTAAAATTCCCTACTCTACCACAAATAAATATATATTCATTCTGAGACTTAAATTGAAAAAAAAAACTGTCCAAACGGATATATAATTAAAGTTACGACTAGACAACGGAAAAAACACAAGAAACAAAAGAATAACACTCACGATTTTGGATGATTTCGGCTGAAATGACCAAAAATTCTGATTGTTAGTCCCATTTTTTGTCTTTTCTAGTTGTAGCTTAAAATATTCTTTGTGTGGTGTCACAAAGGACCGATATTCGGCCAATGTGTGTTCTCTTGTGGGACTACCACTGCACTATAACCTTACCTAAGCCAGCCTGTTATATGTGTGTGTATGTACATTCCCAGAGAGCAAAAAAAACGGTCATTACATTAAAGTTAATGTATTTTCGTAAGTAAAATTGTCCGATATAAAGAGTCTAAGTAGTGACAAAGTTTGAAAACTTTTTAGAGTAGAGAGTTCTTTTAACTTTTTTTCAAAAAAAAAATTTTTTTTTTGGGTTCACTCTAAACCAATCATATACATGGCGACATTCAGCCGTCACTAACTGCAGATGTCCTTTTGTCACTTTCTACTAATGTAAGAGTATACCACTTGTCACCATGTCAAATTACATCTTTACCTTGAACTAGTTTCTTCGAAGTCAATTTCTTTGATTATAAATATCTGTTTTTATTATTTCATGTTTTAAATATTTATTAATACATTAAACAATACGTAGTTTGTGCTCCATAAGGTTTCATTTTAACATGCCAGCCGTTTACATTGCGACTGAAAAAATTATTTATTTCATTTGTATGAAGTGCATATGCTTACTGTTATCATGTGAAGGTCAACTGGTTAAGTTTGTTTTTATAGTGAATCTAACTAGATAATATATTCTTTAATATTTCTACAATATTTTTTTATAAATAATCTACCAAAAAAAAAAAAGAAAATCATATTTCAAATGTGTCAAAATCAATTTGGATAAATAAATAAAAAAAATAAATAAAAATTTGAACATTGACCTTTTGTGATACAACACAAAGAAGATTGATTCTACATTGGAAGTTTTAAAGTTTGCCTAGCTCAAGTACATTTCGAGTAGGGTTCTTTAACGAGTACCTGACATCGTACAGGCTCGGGACTAACAGTTTAACATACTCTACGAGGGACGGCCTACTCAGATTTATTCACCTCTCATGTGAATAAATTGAGGGCCAGAGTGGGTATTGAACCCCGATTCTACCACTTTATATTAGGAGTCCTAGACTTTGCCTAACTCAAATGTGCTTAGAGTAGGGACCTGTAACGAGTAATTGACGAAGTACAGGCTCGGAACCGACGGCTTATCGTCTCTGGACACTGATAGTTGTTGTTAACCACGAGTTAACGTAAAACCAAAAGACAGCACGTAAAACCTTCAGCCTGATTTGTTATTGTAATATGGCCGAAAAGCTAAGAAACATAAAATGAAAACAGGATTAATGTCCTCTTCGATGAACGACGCGCTCAGATTTTTCTCAACTTCGGCATCAATAAATCAAGGCCAGAGTGGGTGTTGAACCCCGGATCTACCAGTCTGAGGCGAGCACAACGTCACTGGCCTGCTCTAGCCCTTTAAAGAAAATAATAAGACAGTACTTAGATAAATAACAAGATTAATATTATCTAAGATAATAATGAGAAAAGAAGAAGAATGCACAGAGAAAAGCCAGTGGAAGAAGAATCTCAGTAAGACTTGAATGAGAAAATCAAGATAAAAAGAATTCTCGATTTCAACATATTCAACAAAGAATGTTAAATTAAAAAGAAATACAACAGACACTTCATCCATCGTTTTTTTATAATTTTGTATTGAAATCGTCAGTTTTTTTATGCTAGGGAGTGTCTCATCTTACTCACTAATGCTACGGTGTTGTCATTAATAAAAACAATTTGATCATAACGAGTTTATTAATAAAAACTATTTTCCTTTTTTATCGAGGTTTGGTCTAGCGTGAAACAGTAAAACACCTTTTAGCCAATATTTCGTCGGTTTTCTTAAATTGTGAAAAATACGTTATGAACATTTACTGATATTATTATATTATTTGATATGTTGACTGTCTATCAAACTTGGCCCATGTTTGAGAACTTGATTAAAAAAAAGTAAATTTAGAATCTTTTTTTATATTTTTGTTGTCGACATTTTTTTTGTTGTTGCTATGACTCAGTTGTGAAGAGATAGAGAGAATCTGTTTCAAACAGTTCCAGCTGATACTGGAACATCTTCCTCCCACGCTCAAGTAAATATAAGTTGGGACCCCTCCAAGTTCTCCTTCCGCCTCCGTTAACTATCCCCCCCACCCCCACCACCGTCATCCCCGCATCTCAACCTCTCGCACTATTTTTATATCAACTGCTTCCCTATTCTAATTAATTGCTCGTGTCATAATCTTATTTCGTTTTATTTATTCACTTTTACATGCTTTAGCTTTCCAAATCTTCCATGTTCTATTTATATTTTATTTGAATAAAAGTTCATATTTTATATATTCTATTGCAACCTGTAGCATGCATCTTTCACTCAATAATCTAACAATAGACTGCCTCCAAATGGTATGGAGAAACTTTACTACTTTCAAGAGTAAAGGAACTACGACTTCAGCTATCACGAACACTCGACTTACAATAACATTTGCACTTAATTATTAATTTATTAATCATGCAGTCAGTCACTATGTCTTATTTACACATTCTTGGGAAATATTTTTATCATAAAATTATATTCTCCAGATATGCATGTTTTCGTTAGACTGTTCGGTCCTCCACTGATTATCGTACGCACCTGACGATGAATACGAAGTGTTCGAAACGCGTATTATAAAAAAGGCTCATCGTACGCACCTGACGATGAACACGAAGTGTTCGAAACGAGTATTATAAAAAAGGCTCATCGTACGGACCTGACGATGAACACGAAGTGTTCGAAACGCATATTATAAAAAAGGCTTCTTTTTTGTATAGGGACTTTTTTTTGTCCATTTACCTCAGTATGAGTACGGACGTAATTATCAGTTCCAGGTCATGGGTTCCTTACAGCTACTTTGACTCTATTGTCATTAGTGTCCGGTCACTAAATGTCAGCTGAGTTTAGAATACTTAGTTCGTTGATTGTCATTAGTATAGTCATGGAGTCATTAGATTAATGGTTATACTGAACTGGCTAAAGCATTCTTACAATAATGTGCGAACATGATGGGATTTTAACGTCCTATTTCTCTCCAGTCAAGTGCTCAATTGTTCAATTGTCTCCAATCTGAAATCTCTTTGCTACCCATAACTAGATCACACATCCATATATCATGTTTGCTCTTAATAACTACCACTTAAGTCAGATCCGTTCACTTACAAACAAGTACTCTTCGATACATCGGGCTATATTTATATTTATTTTGATGATTTCAGAAAATCAAAGTGAAAACTGTGGTACTTGAATGCTCTAAGAATATATATCCATTCGTCAATACTACGAATTCAATATTGATAGCAACGACCATTTGACCGAAGTCCGTCAGAGTAGCCTTAGAAACATCGAAAAGAGAAGACAACTGATATTTGGCTTACACATACAGTAGAACTTTGCAGTACGGGTTTAATTCGTTTCCAGACCGAGCTCGGATTACGAAACAATTTTTCGTGTTGAAATAAATAGAAAATAAATGGTCAGTTCTATCCACAAAATACCTGTTTTTTAAGTTTATTTTTGGTTTATTTTTGGTTGAAACAGATACACACAATGCTTCCTAACAAGTTATTAGGAATTAGAAAACCAAGTCCAGGAGGGCCAGGTTAGCTCAGTGGTTAACGTACCCGACTCTGGACTGGTAGTCGAGGGTTCGATCCCCATCTGGCCTTCCATTTACTCACGCAGGAGATGAATAAATCTGAGTATGTCGTCCCTCAGAGAGGATGTTAAATTGTCGTTTCCTTAGCCTGTACGATGTCAGGTACTCGTTAAAGATCCCCTATTCGAAATGAATTTGAGTTAGGCAAAATGTAGGAGTCTCCCAATGTAGAATCTGTAGAATCACCAATTAAACAAAAAGACGGTAAACGGCTGACGTTATCATCCGCTAGAGGATCGGCTTAAAACAATAAAAAAAAATAAAATGAAGTCCAGCTGTGTTAGTAAGAGTGAATGGTAAGACATTTATATACTGTGGGTGAACTTGTAAGTAGATTGTAAAATGAAATTATTGAAACTTTAAAAATCAATGAATAGACATCAATTATAACTAAAACCAGAAGTTATCTACTTCGTAATGATGTTTGGTTTTTTTTTTAAAGAAAGTAAAAACAAAAAAACTTGGCTAATTCGTTATCGAAGGACGTGATAGGTTATCATGATGATTATAGCAGTGCAAGTGGCCTTGGATAGGAGAATGAAATAGAAAGGAAGCACTGAAGGATTTCTAGCGAATGATGCCTCCAAGTGTCTTAGAGACCAATCGCTAAACCTCTGTCAGTTCTATCTATGTATGTGTTACATATGTACATATACATATGTTACACACACTATAACTCGCCACTCGCACCGCACACACACATACACACACACACACACACTGAAGGATTTCTAGCGAATGATGCCTCCAAGTGTCTTAGAGACCAATCGCTAAACCTCTGTCAGTTCTATCTATGTATGTGTTACATATGTACATATACATATGTTACACACACTATAACTCGCCACTCGCACCGCACACACACAACACACACACACACACACACACACACACTGAAGGATTTCTAGCGGAACGATGCCTCCAAGTGTCTTAGAGACCAATCGCTAAACCTCTGTCAGTTCTATCTATGTATATGTTACATATGTACATATACATATGTAACACACACTAACACTCGCCACTCGCACCGCACACATACATACACACACACATACACTGAAGGATTTCTAGCGAATGATGTCTCCAAGTGTCTTAGAGACCAATCACTAAACCTCTGTCAGTTCTATCTATGTATGTGTTACATATGTACATATACATATGTTACACACACTATAACTCGCCACTCGCACAGCACACACACAACACACACACACACACACACACACACACACACTGAAGGATTTCTAGCTGAACGATGCCTCCAAGTGTCTTAGAGACCAATCGCTAAACCTCTGTCAGTTCTATCTATGTATGTGTTACATATGTACATATGCATATGTTACACACACTATAACTCGCCACTCGCACCGACACACACACACAACAACACACACACACACACACACACACACACACACACACACACACACACACACTGAAGGATTTCTAGCGGAACGATGCCTCCAAGTGTCTTAGAGACCAACCGCTAAACCTCTGTCAGTTCTATCTATGTATGTGTTACATATGTACATATGCATATGTTACACACACTATAACTCGCCACTCGCACCGCACACAACACAACACACACACACACACACACACACACACACACTGAAGGATTTCTAGCGGAACGATGCCTCCAAGTGTCTTAGAGACCAATCGCTAAACCTCTGTCAGTTCTATCTATGTATGTGTTACATATGTACATATACATATGTTACACACGCTAACACTCGCAACTCGCACCGCACACACACACTCACTCACTACACACACACACACACACACACACACACACACACACACACACACACACACACACACACACACACACACACACACACACACACACACACACACACACACACATGTCATAAAAAAAAGTCATAAAACGATTTAGGGGACCTCAAAACATGTAATTTCGTTAAAATCTCAGCATCGAATTTTTGTACGATGACTATACTCAGAAAGTGTGATGTACTAAGTCATTATGATATTACATATGGTTAGTTATTTAAATGGTAAAAAAAATGATGCATACTAGACAAATATTTAACTTTCAAAAGAGATAAAGCAAAGTTCTCTATTATTTTACCGGTACTCTACGATCCTCTGTTAAGTGTGTATACACTTGCCACGCTTGAAATAAATACAACCTCTTGAGACCAAAATGATATTACCTTCACTCAATGATTGCTAGTCTTTTCAATGGAAAGTCACTTTTTTGACCAAAATGTTTTTTTAGACATTTTGTTGTCTAAAATTATTTGGTGGATTGGAGGTAGTACTCATCACCCTACAATAGGGTAGTCTACGTTTGAACGTAATAGGTACATGAACATCAAGAAGTTCAGCCCAGCTAAGTTAGAGGCCTGTAAGGACTGATCATCCTCAGTGTACTCCTTGTTAGATAAATATATAACAGATTTCCACGGCAGTTAAATGAAGAAAGATGTGCTAATCACGATATTACGACCAATGCAGAAATATGGTACACCCATCACTAAAATGGGTGCCAACAAACAACTGAGTCAAACTTCCAGGTGCTGAAACAACAACTGGTTGAAGCTTTTAAAAAAGTAGCAACCTATAAACTATATCGGGTCATTTTATTTGTATCAGCAATTTAAATGAAAAATTGTTTAATAAATTTTGGTTAGAGTGGTATAATTATGTATTCTTCAGAAGATATTTATCTATTGAATAGATGGTTAGTAAAATGACGCTGCAACAATATCTGGTAATGACTTGATCACGACGCCGTGATGCTGTAACAGATAAAACTTCGTCAAGGATGGCAGATAGCGCTCGGTACTTGTAAACCACAGCCGTGCCCTGTATTTATTAATCAATTTATTTTTCTATAGATTTATAAACTGAAAAGTTTGTTTTTTGTCTAAAGTATTTTGTTTGTTTCCAAGTTTGCTCTAATCACATCGTAATACCGTTGAAACTCTTTTAAAAGAGGAAACTTTGTTTTTGATTATTGTTTGACATTGATTTTAGTTGTGGGTGAGCAACGTTTTCAGTTTCTTTGACCACCTGTAACCACCTCTATCTTCTAAAACCTTTTACCGAATCTAACGAATCTAAACTGGTTTATTTTTTAAAGGCCACTGATTTTTGTTACAGGTGGAAGCTGGAAGGGTGAAATCTATATTCCTGATCCGACTTGACGTCAGTAAGTCAAAAATCAATATTTCTTATCAAATTATTTACCAAAAAAGAGATAATTGAATTCCTCTACACCAAGAGAAACAGTTAGCAAATTAGTTTCAAATAACTATTACTTTTAAATTTACGTATTTAATATAGAATGCGATCAAATAATATATCAGTCTCAATTTCTGACCCTAGAACAGTACTAGAAGGTATATATATATTAGATGAAGAGGACATTGAAATATAGTAGTGAGTTTCAGCGATTTTTTTCTTAAAGTATCGACCGTGGTATAGAAACAAAACTAAAGTTTATCGGGACTCGGTCAGTTTATTGCCTCAATGCAATGAGAGTTTAATTTGAACCTGAAGAACTGACCGAGTCCCGATAAACTTTAGTTTTGTATTATATATATATATATATATATATATATATATCATGATTTGTTTTCTTGACCCAATATTTATATGATGTAATTTTTTTTTTTGAGGTTTGAGGTCGAATAATTTTAAACTAGTTCTTTTGCCGACGTTTCGACATATATTTATGCCATCTTCAGGGCTACAACATGATTGTTTTACAATTAGCACTACTATTACTACTATTTGGTAATTTATTACATTTTAATATGTACAGTAAAAAAGAGGAATTTATTGATAAATCAGTTATTACGATAATATATGATAATCCATAGTCGAAATAACTGAT
The DNA here is from genome assembly GCA_026182355.1 of Hermatobates lingyangjiaoensis. Taxonomy (NCBI): domain Eukaryota; kingdom Metazoa; phylum Arthropoda; class Insecta; order Hemiptera; family Hermatobatidae; genus Hermatobates; species Hermatobates lingyangjiaoensis. The sequence goes on from JAPFBL010000154.1 coordinate 798,382, forward strand.
TTATCAATAAATTCCTCTTTGTTACTGTACATATTAAAATGTAATAAATTACCAAATATTAGTGATAGTAGTGCTAATTGTAAAACAAGATGTTGTAGCCCTGAAGATGACATAAATATATGTCGAAACGTCGGCGAAAGGACTAGTTTAAAATCATCGACCTCAAACCTCAAAAAAAAAAAAATTACATAAATATATTATAAATATATAAATATATATTTAAATATATAATATAGATGGTATGTTAGCTTCAGCTACTCAAAGGGACTACTTCTACCCGATGACGACGACTGTCGAAATATCGTTGTGAGTCTTTTGTGTGTATCTTTATTTGTTTTTTCTCTTTCATGTGTTAACTATATATATATATATATATATACATTTTCCATGATCCTGTTAGCTTGAGTAAGTGAAAAATCAACCTCAAGTGTACGAGTAGTACACTTATAAATGACAGATTAAAATTAATATATGATTCAGTGGTACAAAACTGCTGTGTTTTTAAGTTTGTTGTTGTATTGTTGTACATAAGTTACAATGATGCTTGCATAGCAGCCTTTGGTTTATTCTGAATATAAGACAGTACAGAGTCTATTAGGAATGAACACTTGGAAGCTGACGTGTCCCCTCATGGTCGACAGGAGGTACAAGGACAAAAGTGAGTTGTACTGATCTTCATCGAGGTTTCGAGCTTTCCTGTACCATCACCACAGTATCACGATGACACTTCATATCTTTGGTTCAAAGTTCATTTATTTCAAAACACACCAGTCATGCTCAGTCACACTCAAAGTATCTAGTTCTTAACCAATAGCTTTTCAAATAATCCTTTATCAGTATACATGCAATTAAAATGACTCAACCAAATTATCTTTAGAGTAAAAATAAACATCAAACTCCATGACCTTGACTTTTAAATTCATTATCGAGACATTACCCCCTGTCATATTATATAATTTCAGACCCTAATATCATATTATTATCATAATATTAGACATTATATGTATTAGTTACGTAATATATTACTTATTATTAAGGACACGTTGGTCAACGCATCAGCTGCCTGTTCCTACCCACGCTAATGTCTACAACCTATGACCTTTCCTTCAATGAGAGCTTTAGGGTCCAAATTCTGAGACCACTCTTCAATGATGACAACCCAAACCGCTTTAATGGCTTCTGAGTCATTAAGCCCTCATTTGGTTGTTTGGCGCCAAAACTCCCCCCGTCTTAACTTAATCAGATGACTTCCTCTATTTTATTCCTATATTTTATTATGTTCAATGTTTTTTGTTTCTTATGTTTTCCTTTTTTAACTTTCTTTAAGAATTCGTTGTCTTATTTCTCACACTACATCACTCTAAAGTTTAGAAGTTTACTCGTAGTTCTTACTGTCGCATTTTCATTATTTCATTATTTCAGCCTTAATTTTTAATTTATGATTTTATCTTTTCCACTTTCTTCTCTTTCTTTTCTCTTCTCCTTCACATAAATTCTATTCTCATTTTTTTAATTTTTATTCATTTTGCTTAAACATTCACGTCCCCACTTCTGTGTATCTTCTTCTTTTTCTCCTCAAGACATCAAGAAAGCTGAAATGATCGAAAATAATAAGAGTTAGTGTTTTTCTGTTTTTTAGTTGTAACTTTAATTAATATTATGAAGTAATATTATATAATTATATTTTATTGTATTCTAAAGTTACAGTTTTGATTAGTAATTCTATATGTAGAATTAAAGTTGCATACTACATTTATGCATCAACAGGATATTTAAGATAGACATGTTGTAATAAACAATCAACAGATTGATGATTAACAACTAAAACGATACTAGAAGAGGTTGCCCACGCCTGAGATGGCTAAACTCATTTTCACCCCCTCGCCATTTTGCACAATGCTATCGCCCCCCCCCCCCTCTTCTTCCCAAATGTAGTATATACACTTTTAAACTTTACATTGATTATGTTTATAAGAGAATTTTACAATAATTTATAGATATATGAAGTATTAATTCAATATTTTTTTTTAAATTATAATTAAGAGGTCAAAACCTAGAAAAAGCTTCAAAATTCACCCCTAGGAGTGAATTTCACCCTCTTTGATAACCCCTGGCTTATAGAATTTAATAGTTAACCATTCACTCAAAAATTGGGAGATTTTATTAGACACTAGTATATACACTTTTACATTGATCTTCGGAGCGACTATACAATGTAGAACTTTACATTCATTATGTTTATAAGAGAATTTTACTAATGAAGTGCTAATTACAATAATTTATGGATATATGAAATATTAATTGAATCCATCAATTAATGATGGATTCATCATTAATTTTTTTATTTTTTTTTTATTTATAATTAAGAGTTAAAAACCTATAATTGGTTTCAGAATTCACCTCCTAAAGATCCAAAATTCACCCCTGGGGCTGAATTTTACCCCCTTTGAGAACCACTGCTTTATAGAATTCAATACTTAAACATTCACGAAAAATATTGGGAGATTTTTGGACACAGTTAGAAGAATACGGTTTGATTTAGTGCAGCTTTGAAGATGGATTGGGTTTAGAAGTAGTTCGAGTGAGATGGGTTAATGAAAGGGAATGAGGTGGCGAATCACTTCAGTGTTGCATGTGTTCAATTTGTCAACATGAACGAGAAATTGCAACAGATATCATTTCACAGTCTAGTAGAACGAAGATAACAAGGGTTGGTTTGAGGAGCCCTCTTCCACTGCTGGTTATACCAGCATTCGTGGTTATAAATAGCATGCAACAGCTTGGCTCTGATAAGGGTAGAGTAATGATATCATTTTGTTTCCTTTATGATATATTGCCTTCTTGACAATGGACCATGATGGAAAGGGAAGCCATGGCTTAATGAGGCCAATTGAAAGAGTTAGTAGGCATGGCTTGCGGGGGTGGTTATAAACAATCAATCATGCCTAAAGCAATGGCTGGGAGCTCTTGTTAAAGGGCTACAATAGGACATGGGCGGGGGGTGGGGGAGTCAGTCGGGTAGAGTGCCGCTTCCTCGTGTCGAGGGTGCAATCTCAACACTTTGCATTTCTACACAGTTATAAGGCTTTCAACTTTTAGTGATGTTCTAGAGGGGTGAAAATTGTCGCTCATTTATTATTTCGCATCCGTTTTTAGTAATGGGCGAGCCAAATTACCTGTTGATTTTACATTGGGAGTCCAAAATTTTGCCTGACTCAAATGTATTTTAGAAGTAACGATCTTTAACGAATATCTGACATAGTACAGGCTTAAGACCGACGGTTTAACTTAGCTCATTTATTATTTAGCGCCCATTTTAGTAATAGAGGAGCCACAATACCTGTTCATTCTACACTGGGAATTCTACATTTTGTCTAACTCAAGTGTACTTGGAGTAGAGGGTTTTTAACGAAACCTGACATCGTACAGGCTCGAGACCGACGGTTTATCGTTCTCTTTTGGTTAGTCTTTTGGTTTGTGATATTATTATCTATAAGTAATTATCTATAAGGAAATATCTTGGTACCTTGGGGATGTTTAACCTTTATAATTGTTTATAACAAGATTTCACATAAACACGTGAAATAACAATCAATGATCAAACCACAATATGAAAAGAAAAAAAAAGACTATGTGGTTAAAGTTGTTTTAAGCACGACAAGCAGTCTTCGTTACAGTTAATTTCTTCAGTTGGGTTTTTGACCTGACGAAGACCGCTTGTTGTGGTTGAAAGATCTTAGTCTTTTTTTTTCCATTTCATATTGCAGTTTGATCAAATTTGTCTATATTATCAAGTTAACCTGTTTGTAGCGTTTGTGACCAATGACTTGATAAAATTGCATTATTGTAGATAGCATTGATGCTTGACGTAGCATCATCGTGCGAGCCCGCCTCCGCGAGGTCCACCTTTGGTGCTCCAGGCTTTTAATCATTTTGGGTTTGATCCCTGGAATGACTAAAGTGCAGCACGTTAAACGTCAGCCTGGTGTGGTTTTGTGTTATAGCCGAAAGGCCTCAAGGTACACTAAGTTCGAAACAGGTTTAAAGTCCCCTCGGAGGGACAACGTGCTCAGATTTATTCACCTCCCACGTAAATAAATCGAAGACGAAGTAGATATCGAACTCTGGACCTACCAGTTCAGAGGCAAATACATTAGTCACTGAGCTTACCTGGCTTCTACTAGTCGTCAACTTTTAATTTTGTTATAAATTCTATTTTGTCAAGTTGCTTTTAAATAAGTCTCAAAGACTTTATGTTTGATACATATTTTTGAAAATGCTCTTCCAAGCACTATGTTGGCAACTATTACATCAGCTGGTTGCCTGCATAACAACAAGCACTTTAACTCCTAACAACGTTTCCTTATAATTACTTTTGCAGAAGATTTAAGCGATTCAGCCTTGAGTGTTGCGGGTGCATTGGTGGAACATCGTAAAACTCTGACCGCTAAGTCTCTTCGAATCCACCTCCCTTGGAGATAATAGCGCTTATGCTAATCAAACAGTTCATCTCTTAAGTTTAAACACCAAGGCCAAATCAATATTCTCCTTGAATCCATTTTCTTTCCTATTATTCACGAATAATTGGGTTTATTTATAAGATGGAGTCACGTCAAGTTTGGATTAAGTCAAAAAAGGAACACAACTTCGGACTTCTAAAGCTACTTTTACATCAATCAAGCTAGTACTTACAAATGGACTTAATAATTCAGATATCTTGATTTTGAAATAAAGTAATAATGTAATATCAGCGACAAGTGGCCATAACCTATAATCATTTACATCAGTAGACTCGAGATTAATATATATGGCATACGGTATATATTTTAATTTTATATAAATAAAAAGAAGGCTTGTCTTAAAAGACTCATTTCAAGTTGTCTTTACGTTTTAACGTAACGATTAGAGAAACTGAACCCACTCTTAGAAAAATGTCTGTCTGTCTGTTTGTTTGTCGAAAAATTTTATCACAAGCACACACAGCTACCAATAGTCACAGGTTTTTGAACATCAGAGTTTTATAAGTTATATATCAGTGCGATTATCTCAGATGATATAGTTCACACACATTTCAATTGCATAGCGTATTGAGATTATCTTGTAAAGAAACCAAAACTGTTCGCAGACTCGAAATATTTAAAGGAACCCCTTTTTTTTTATTCCACTAAACGCTAAGGAACCATCTCTATGATTGCGCTAAGCTTCCCAATGCAGGGTTTACTCTTATCATTTCTGGTTAATGAAAATGGTCTTAATTGCCAAGAGAAACAAGAACGAAGTTTGCATATACTGCAACTCAGGCTTGCTGAGCTCCTCAAATACATACTGGAAAGTGATTTGCACACAGGTCTTCCGGAAATTTATAAACTCATGAATTTGGTTATGACTATTCCCATAACAACAGCAAGTGTTGAGAGATCGTTTTCTGCCCTCAAAAGAATTAAAAGTTATTTACAAAGCTCCCAAAGTGAAGAGCGATTGTCTAATTTATCCCTAATTTCAATTGAAAGATATTTACTTAAAGATCTCATGGCAGATAGAGAGTAGTTTTATGGTTTTGTTATCGAAGAATTTTGCAAAAAGTTTTTATTCAAATGATGTATTGTGTATCTCTTTCTTTAATAAAAACATTTTTTGCCTATTTTTATTGTATTGGTTAATAAAAGTTAATGTTAAAAGTATTTCCAAATAAAACCTGATTCAAATCCCCAAAAAATTTTTTAATACATCATTATCCTTTTGTGCAACATGAAAAGGCTGAACATGAGAATTAGAAGGGTATTTCTCTGTATTTCTTTTATTCTTTGAAAATTGCATGCCTAAAGAAAAAGGTCAGGAGTCGCCACTGATATATATATATATATATATATATATATAATATTGATATAGTTTCTGGACCACTGATATTTCAAATTCACATAAGGGGTTATTGAGGATTTTGGTCATAAAACATACCTGATCATAAGCCTACGTTTCGCCAAAACCTTTTTTTAGCCTTGAAAATGCCAAACAACTTTTGGCGAAACGTCGGCTGATGATCAGGAGTTGTATGTTTTATGACCAAAATCCTCAATAACCCCTTATGTGAATTTATATATAGAATATTTTCCCCTTTTATCGAGGTTTGGTCTATGTTCAAACAATATTAAGCCAACGTTTTGTCTATATTTGTAGACATCTTCAAGGCTACGTCAAAACAGAAATTAACTACAGTAGAATGAAAAAAAATGTTTATAATTTTTTTTGTCGTCTAGATTAAAGTTATGCCTGTTGTTAATTGAGTGATGGGCTAAAGCACAAAATGTCTTTTGTTTTTATTTAATATAATATTTATGTAGAGATAGCTTATCTTTGAAATATTGTTTTGTTTGACCCAATGCAAACTACAACGCAATTGTCACACGGAGTTGAATATATAATATTACTACAGGATGAATTTATTAATGAACTTGATTTAGTCTTCCAAAAAATACTTGAATTTAATCTTTTTGTAAGCAATTTTTCTGTAGATGCCTTTGAATACCGTATTAAGTTGTTCTGATAACCCTTTAATCTACGTTAGTGTTTTTTGTATAGTGTGTTGTATAGTTACACTACGTTAAAACGTAAAAACACTATGTTAGTGTTTGATTAGTATTAGCTGAGATTTCAAAAATTACATCTCACATAATAAAAAATTTAATATGAAAACTACCAACCCGTTTCGAACACTTAGTGTTCTTCTTCAGGTTTACATCTCCACTCTTGAGAGTCAATGTACGGGAGTGACTTAGGAAGGACTGAGAAATCAGGGTTCTCAGTCTGTTTAATGTCCTTTTTTTATTTATGAGTGACAATTTTTTTTTATTAATCTTTCTTGATAATTATATTCTCTCAAAATATCATTTACTAAATGAATATTTTTCGAAATCAACTTTGCGTGATATTAATTAGACGCTGTGTGTTTCAATGATAAGGTGGTGCTTGTTTTGTGTTACAATGGCAAAGCCATTGTAGTGTAGGTGCGTTGTTGTTTTTGCTATATAGTATACCGGGCTGTTTAAGTTTAAGTGTGTTGTTCGACAATGGTAGAGGCGGTATCACACTGGTCTAGGCACATGTGCACCAGATGCTTCATCTCCCTTCGCACATGGAATCACAGTCCTGCCGTTCTCCCTAGTCATCTAATAACAAATGGTCTCAAGAGAATTCAAAAGAACAATGTTCATGTTTTACAAGCTGTAACGAAAACAAGTCTTTATTTCTTTATCAACATGTGTACACTGCGTCTTAAAAAAAAAAACTATAAAACTATACTTAAAAGTACCCCAGCAGTTAGCTACAACGCCTCCAAGAAGTTCAGCACTTTTACTGGTTCCAACGATAAATGTTTTTCTATGGTTTTGTTGAGTGTCCCGAAGCACCTACCTCTGTGCAGTAAAGTGGTAACATTGTTTCTTCCTCTTCTTTGCAGAATCTGCGCAAACCATCATTGATAATGTCCATTGATACTGCCCGTTTCGAGAGAAAGTAACTTTCTTTCTCCTTCTTCGAATCCTTAGGTACACTTGTTGGAGGTTGGCTCTCACTAGTTAGCGCTTTTGGACCCTCTGCGCTTTCGGAGGATGGTCTCCGGACTTCCTTCTCCTTAATTTCATATAAAGGAAAATCGCTGTATCTCTATCGGTGGTAGAGGCAGAGCACCGCATTCCGGAGTAAAGATATTTACTCAAGAGGGTCGCCTGGTACCTTTGAGGCACCGTTCATAATACAGTAATCCCTGTATCATCCATCCTTCGGCACGGATCGCATAACGCCTTAGATTGGGCCTGGGATAAAAGGAGAGAATTTGGGTATTAAGAAGGTTGTGAAACCACCTTCTCCTCCTCTTTCGTTTGTCCCTGCATATAGCAGGTTAACAGGGTAGCCTCGTGAAGGCCGAAAGTCGGAGTTGAGTGTTAGAGGCTATTAGAGTTGCTTAATCACTCCATTACTACCCCCTACAGTAATGATAAAATTCACTTAAAAATCGGAAATACGATCAGAACTAGACACTAAACTGTATGTGAGTGGATGGGTGGGTGAATGAGTGTATATTCAAAGATTTTGAACTCGCTATGGTCTAAAATCTTTGATGGATCAAGTTGATATTTAACGGAAAAATGGACCTCATAGTGTAGATGAGCCCTGTTGTTTGGGAACAATTATGCATGATGATAAAGTCACTTTTTTTTTTACCAAAAACCTGTTTTAGATACATTTTTTTTCTCCTACACTACCAATTCTTGAGTCTCCAAATTTTGGCATTATATTTGAGGCTACAAAAAACATTTCAGCCTGTTCTTATACTTAACTTTTGCATTTCTTTCTTTTATAAAAAAATAAAGAATAATTTCAACTCTTTTAGAATAAATTATTGTGAAATCTTTTCTTTGTATTGATCCATAGTTGGTTCGTAGGAATCTAAGAAAAACAACATTTAAGAAATCAGAAAACTGCGTTACGTACAATAAGATAGAAAGAAATAAAGAGCCAAAAAAATACTCCAGTGGGGGAAAATTGGATTAAACTGGTCTGTTTGCGAATGAAAATATAATTTCATCTCGTCGAGGTCTTATTCTCAAGAAATATTTTTTTATCAGATCCCCCTCCCCCCCAAGTTTGGATGACCGTAGCCACAGCCCCATTCCCCCCCCCCCCCCCCCCCTTCAACACATTATGGTTATAAGAGAAAGCGACTTGACGTAAAGAAAATACGATTCGTACAAGTAAGAAATTCTTGTTACCTCCTTCTGTTCTTCTTAGAACTGACCAATTAAATGGCGTTATATTGTATTACCAAAGAGAAAAAGGTTTCTACAGAACTGAAGAAAAACGTTTCAAATGCAAGATAGAGCTTTTGCATTTAGAAACTTGATAATGTATACTTTCTTGGATACCAAGAAAAGACTCATAAAATACTAGTAAGGGTGTTTAATTAGATAATAGAAGAAACATTTGTCGTATCCTCAAAATGTGTTTCCAAGAAACACAAAGTGGTCATACTGAGGTTACATCTGGTATATGGGAAAGGAATATATTAGTCTTTTACACTTTCAATAAGTGCCGGACACCATGGTATTTATAAAAAAAACTTCTTTTTGTAATTTTGATAAAAAAAAACTGATTGCAGGAATAAGAAAATCAACTTTAAATTTATCTATTCAACAATTCACTATGTCTTATCATGAATAAATTTACGATTGTAAATTGAAGAGCAATAATACGCTGTACTTCAAAACTAAAGGGTTTTCGAAATCTCTTTCTATTACAACTCAGCAAATTATTCAGATTGTTTGAATGAAAATCTCAAGAAATGTGAGAAGTAAGCAGGACTTTAAAGAGGTATCCTTCACTTTGAAGAAGAATCCTTCACTTTGAAGAAGAATCCTTAACTTTGAAGAGGTATCCGTAACTTTGAAGAGGTATTCATCACTTTAAAGAAGTATCCTTAACTTTGAAGAAGTATCCTTTACTCTGAAGAATTATCCTTAACATTGAAGAGGTATCCTTCACTCTGAAGAGGTATCCTTCATTTTGAGAAGTATGCATAACTTTGAAGAGATATCCTTAACTTTGAAGAGGTATCCTTAACTTTGAAGAAGTATCCTTAACTTTGAAGAGGTATCCTTCACTCTGAAGAGGTATCCTTCACTTTGAGAAGTATGCATAACTTTGAAGAGATATCCTTAACTTTGAAGAGGTATCCTTAACTTTGAAGAAGTATCCTTAACTTTGAAGAGTATCTTTTGTCTTGATAGAGACATAATACGACTATTTTGAAGATATCAAATGAAAACAAATCTTCATCGAAGACAAACCAATAGCTGAGCAAAGACATAGAGTTTTATCATCAACCAAAGAACTAAACTTTATCTTTACCATGACTAGACATTGGTATGATACCAAAAAAATAAAAATCATATTCCAAGAAAAAACTAACTAAATGTTGAATTTATTTATGATTTGTAACGTGTTCAGAGAAAAAGGGGTTCATACCCAACTACTGACACAAATATGTCATGATTCAAGAAGATATTCAGGAACCTCAAAACATGAAATCTTTATAGTCGTATATCTTCAAATAGACGTCTATTACAATTGCAATAATTTTGTTTTAGTAAAAAAAAAAAAAAAAAAAATGGACTTCTAGAACCTCAAAACACGAATATCGGTAAAAATTTAGATAATCATATCTGTTATATTATATTAGAATTAGTAATAATACAATCCGTCATACCTCGTAAAGTCTCTGAAAAGCTCGACCGGTTTCGGGTACGTCTGGATCCCATCTTCAAGAGCACCTAACTGACTGTGAATGTTATTTTCCTATAACCTACCTATATATATCATCTACATTGTGTAATCAGTGTTGTCTGTGTAGTTAAATTTTTTTTTAAATTCCTTTAATTGCATTGTTTTTTCGTTTTATTTCTTATTTCATTATCTATCTCCAGTTCCTTGTGTCGTCTTTTAAATGTTATTAGTAGTTTTGTTAAAATGTCGGTTTGGTGGTTTGTTTGTTCATTGGTTATATTATTGTCTGTCATTTTATGTTTGTATATTTCTATTTGTTCCTGTATGTTCATTCGTTGTCCTTTTTGTCCCGTCTGTTGTAAGTCCATTGTGTTTTCCATACTGTCTGAGTTATGTCCAAATTTGTTTAAGTGGTGTGCATAGTTTGATTTGTTTGTGTTGTTGGTGTAGTCTTTAATGTGTTCTTTGAATCTGTCTTTTAGTGTCCTTCCCGTTTGCCCGATGTAGTTTTTACCACAATCTTTGCATTTAATCCTGTATATTCCGCTTTTCTCTAATTTGTTATCTTTGTTCTCTATTGTGTTGTTTATGATTTGGCTTTATAGTGTTATTCGTTTTATAACCTATTTTTAATGAATATTTTCTTAGAAGAGTCGCAATTTTTTCGCTAGGTTTACCTATGTAAGTTAAAGACGCGTATCTGTTCATTATTCCCGGTGTTGTACTGTTAACAACTGTTAACCCATTAACTATATGTTATTTTATAGTTGGGATAATGAAGTTTTATTAAAAAACAAATAAATAAAAATGGTTTCTAAGAACCTCAAAAACAAGAAAATATGAAAAATATATAAACTTTATTGTTGTCATAATTGAGTTTTATTAAAGTAAAAACTAGTTTTGAGAACTTCAAGATATTGATCAGTCAAAAAAAAAAAAAAAAAAAAAATGTTGCATAATTACTTTTTGTTAGTAACTAATACTATTACATTAGTATTAGTAATATACAAATGTTTGTAGGTACCTCAAAACATCAAATTAATTTTTGTCATTATCTCATACTTTAGTATTAACAACTATACATTTTTCTGAGAAACTCAAATCAAGGATTATTAGAAATTTATTTTTTACGTAGTATCATTCTTAATTGATAGTTACGTAATATATCCTATCTAAAATAAAACTACGTAAAAAAACCTTATTTATGTTTTAGTGATTCTTAAGACATTATTATCTTGTTTTATATAATGGAAAATATGAATAATATTTCTGGATTGTTTTTAATTGGTGGTATAGTGATGGATGTGTTTGGGAGTGCGTGGGTGGTGAACAATCCCAAGGATTTATAGGTAAAGGCTCAATCACCTGAGAAGCAGAAGAGAAAACCTTATCCCAGGGCAAACTCGCAGAGCAGGAGGTGTGTGCCAAGCCACCTGTTCTCATTTCTCGAAGGCCTTCAAGACTGACATATCAACTTTGGCATAAATAAATGCCTTGTGAACGAAACAGGGGCAGTGACACGTAACACCCTTCCAGCTAAAAGCCCCTTTCAAGGAGACCAAAATCAACAACTCTCACTTCTTATTAAAACATTCAAACTTCTTTTTTTTCCCTTTTTTTTACTTTAATTCTCAAATATATGCATTAACAACAATTTTAGGAAACTAGTTTGATTTTAATATGAAACAAATACTTAGAACATTTCTCATTATTCTCAAGTTTGAGGAAATCACAGGTATTTTATGGCAATGGCCAAGAGACTTTTTATCGTCATAAAGATTAAGTATAGTTACGGAGTGCCTAAAACCGAAAAGGTAAAGAAGTAACATTGAAACAATTACTTCTAAAGTTTAATATGAAAACTAACAACGCGTTTTGAACACTTAGTGTTCTTCTTCAGGTTTACATCTACTCTCTTGAGAGTCGATCTACGGGAGTGATTTAGTAATGACTGTTCTTCTTAAGTCACTCCTGTAGATCGACTCTTAAAAGTGCAGATGTAAACCTGAAGAAGAACACTAAGTGTTCGAAACACGTTGTTAGTTTTCATATAATCATTTGTTTTGTATGGAAACGTAATTTTTTAATTCCCCCAATATGAGTAAATACCACATCTTGCACAAGTAATGAATATTTTTTTTTTATTTATTACCGAAATGCATAATTACGAACTTATGGCGAAGGTAGCCCAATGGCTTGTGTGCTCGTGTCTGGACTGGTACATTTTGGGTTTGATTCTCACCTTATCCTAGATTTCTAGGAGAACATTGTATCTCGGAAAGGACATTATACTATAGTTTCCAAGCCTGCAAGGTGTCAGATACTCGTTAAAGATCTCTACTCTAAAGTCAGTGGCGTAGCAAAGGGGGGGGGGGGGGGAGCCACTCGATGTGGCGCCATTTTGAGGGGTAAACATAGAAAATAGAAAAAAACATAATAAAAAGCCAACATCAAATCTGAAATTTATGACAAAATGAGTTTTATGATTATAATACTCTTTCTAAACGGATTTTCCAAGTGTAAAATTAAATTACGTAGCTAGTAACACTAATTTGACAACTGTTTTTATGAGCTATACTTTTTTGTTTTGAAAAATCTTTGTTATTCTTTCATGACGACTGTATATGTATACGAGTACTGTAATAGTCACAAGATTTCACATAAACACGTGAAATAAGAATCAATGATCAAAGTAAGATCTTTCAACCGTAACAAGCGGTAATCGTCACAATCAAAAGTCAGTTAGGTTTTTGACTCTGACGAAGACCGCTTGTTACGATTGAAAGATCTTAGTCTTTTTTTTCCCAATTCATATTGTAGTTTGATCATTGAGTAAGATAAAAGTCTGGTAATAAAACAGCAGTTTAAAATTAGATTCCTGATTGTAATTCTATGAAAATAAATATTTTGAGAACTTTCTAGAATTTTGAAATTGATTATCAATGAAAAATGGGGGGGGGGGGGTTTAAATCTTACGGCAAAAAGTTGCTACGTCACTGTCTAAATGCACTTGAGTTAGGCAAACTCTGTTTGACCTATGTGTGTTCTCTGCTTCTACTGCCACTACAACCTATTTCAGAGTCTTAGTAAAGTAACGCCATTCTACTGGCTTAAACATGCAACTCTTTAGTCAATTATATATATATTTAGAATAAAAATATTTCCTAAAGAAAGATGAAGAACCAATTTGAAGAATCAAAAAGATTACAGCAGAAGACAATCAAATGGGTCTGAACGTCTGAAGGAGATAACCTTTCGTGTTAGAAGTCAGGTTAATGATTGAAACGTCAGTGATCCTTATCACTGCGCTATCACAAACCTCTTATATCTCCTCCAGATAAACCCATGTCATTGAACTAATATTTCTAATTAAACATTTCTTAAAGCTGTTAACAAAAAAAACACATTTTATTGCCTTACGAAACTCTGATTAATTATGAAATTAATCTATTTCATAATTAAAAGCTAATTATAGTTCGATGTGATTTATTTACAATAAAGGTTTATTAGGTTAATCCATTTCTTAATAGATTAAAAAAGCGTGTGAACAAATGAAAGAATCAACTCATTTTAAATCAAATCTCGCTCTGATGATTCATTTTAGCAACACAAACACAACAACACAAACACAACAACACAAACACAAACACAACAAACACAAACACTAAGTTGTACACACTTACATCTACTCACTCACGCACACACTCAAACACAAAAAAATCATCTGTTTTAATTTATATTTTGACTCTCGTTCCTTCCTTCGACGTGGAGAGATCTCTCTCAATTCGTTCTCTTTTCTAACCTTCTCCTGATGATGAAGAACAGTTCGAAATATTGAATTTAGTAAGTGTGTATTTTATCTTTTTTCTGTGTCGTGTCTTGTGTAATTTAAAGTTTTAATGTTTATTAGAAAAACGTTAAAACTGAATTTAAATATTTCATTTTGATGACTATATATTTCGTATACAGCGAATGTAAATGATTAACTTTATATGTCAACACTGAATGTAAACATTGTAGTTGATGTTTAAGTGCAAGTAATACTAACTGTAGGGCATACAGATATAAAGAGGTAATTAAAAAAAGACACTCTGACATAAACACACACTTTCAGAGAATTTCTCCCCCCCCCCCCCCCCCTCCCCCCCCCTCCCACCCTCACTGACTCTCTCTCTCTCTCTCTCTCTCTCATACACAGTTATATACACTAATATTCCATTACATATACTGTATATGTACGGTATATGTATGGTTGGTTGGTCTCCAACCGTCTCTGTACCAGTGCTCTTGGTTTCTCTCTTATCTCTCCTGAAGATAGTTCAAACCGAAAATTATTATTTGGCCCCAAGTTTGTGAGCCATATTAAAAGAATTATGTTAATTATCTTATTAGAAGAGCTAATATGAATTATTATTTGTTCTATTTATACTTTCACTTCACTAATGACAAAATGGACTTGTCAACGAGCCAGCATTTCACTAGCAAATCATCTAGTTTAACTAATATTGAAAAGAGTTATGTTTCTCAAAAATATTCTAGAATGAAACTAAATTAAGAATTTTGTTTTGTTTAAATGTTCTTATCAAATTAATAATACAGCAAACATGAGATTATATTGACCTGAGTTCACAGCAGCCCAGATAGTATATCAATGTATTTTATGATGCTCAGACCGCATACAAAAGTACACCCCTTTATTTGACCTGTTTATTTCAAGTCCAATAATCTTTAAATAAATTAGGTGTCATTCCATTAAGAACTGTACTCTAGTTAAAAGTTATTGAAACTGTTTTTTTCCAACTGCACATATTATTTGTAAATTCATAAATTATAAATACTTAATATTCGTATAATCATAAATTCATGGAATAATTTTTATTTATGTATCATTTGACCTGTCCTTTTGTATCATTCCAACAGATATATATAAATA
Organism: Hermatobates lingyangjiaoensis; assembly: GCA_026182355.1. Classification (NCBI taxonomy): domain Eukaryota; kingdom Metazoa; phylum Arthropoda; class Insecta; order Hemiptera; family Hermatobatidae; genus Hermatobates; species Hermatobates lingyangjiaoensis. The sequence continues at coordinate 813,590 of JAPFBL010000154.1, forward strand.
TATTGTATATATATAGAAAATAATATGTCTATATATTCAATGTTTTGTTATTGAGGTGCTAGGTCAACTAATATATATATATAATATATATATATTGTGAAGAACAATAAAAATCAACAGGTTTTTGTTATAGTACCACGTAATGTAAGATAGTGCCTCATAATGTTGAAAAATCCCTCTTAACGTGTGATATTCACACCTAATGTGGAATAGTCCTTGATAATGTGGTATAGTTCTACTTAATGTAGGATAGTGTCTCCTAACGTTGGATAATCCCACTTAATATGTGTATTCCCTCCTAATATAGGATAGTCCATGATAATGTGGTATATATAGTCCCAGCTAATGTCGTCCTAATGCCCCACAACTGTTATTGTAACAATGTCTTCTTACAACAACATAGAAGTGAATAACGTATCAATGAGGCACATGCATTCCTTTATCAACAGAAACACGCAGAACAAAGTAATGTTTAAATATAGCTTAGGTTGTAGTAGTGTTGTAGTCCACAAAAGAACACTCATAAACCGAAAATTGGCCCTTGTAATACCATAGAGTGACCATTCCACATTGAAAGCCCTAATTTTTGTCTAACTCAAGTGTATTTAATTTAACGAGTATCTGACATCGTACAGGCTCGAGGAATGTTCTTTTTGCCTTATAATAAAAATCAATGTCTAAACTGTGGTAACGAAATCAGAGAAATCACTAAGATCTTTCAACTAAAACACGTAGTATGACAGTAACTATACAATGAGGATCATAGTTTTAGTGTGACACTGATACTTTTGGTTGAATGATTTTAGTCACTCTTTTGATTTTCTTCCCATAAAATGGACGTTGTTATGTACACACGACCCTACGAGTGTATATAACCCTAGTTCCATCTTTTCTATTTTAAGAATAGAAAAGGACTCAAAGTTTAATTGATTTTTTTTTCTTCTTATTTCATTCAGAGTAATAGTGAGATAGGTTATATCTTTTCTTTTATTTTGAGAATAGAATAGGTGGCACGAGTGTTATATGAAGGCAGTGAAAAGCCAAAGGCGATCGTCAGCCCCTTGGAGGCCGCCACATCGACCGAGGACACTCGGCCTTTCGACACACCGGTCCCTCTCCCATCACTAAAAGGCCTCTCCGCTTTTCGCCACGACCTGTCCCCCCCCCCCCCCCCATCTCTCTTTAATATCAACCACTTGCTTACACAACACCAGTTTCTATACTTTCTTTTCTTCAATGCTATTCACCGCAAAAAATACAAACGAGACATGTTTTTTTTTTATGGACCCTGACGCAATTTATTTATAACGGAATAATAGCCTTAATTACGTATCATATCAATTCCAATGACCATAGCGACATTGAATTCACGGGTTCCCAAAGTTTCTACAACCACTACAATATTGAATACTTGAGCATCAATAGATTATCTAAAATAAGTTCTTTTTTCCGTCGCTTACACTTATAAGGCTTTCACGTTTTAGTGCTGTTCTAGGGACAGAAATTGGGCTCATTTATTATTTGGCACCCATTTTAGTAATTTGGTAAGCCACATTACCTGTTCATTTTATATTAACAGTCTTATAATTTCCCTTACCCAATTGTATGTTAGAAACAGGGATCTGTAACGAGTATCTGACATCGTGCAGGTACGGGAACGAGGAATAAGATCCTTTCCGAGAGGCGAAGTGCTTTAATTTATTTAGGTAGTTAGTTAGGTAGGCCCCTACATAAATTAAGTAACATTTTTTTTTCTTAGGTTTTTGAAGGTAAACAAAATTTTTTTATCGAAACTAATATAAATAGTAGCTGTGTTATTGGAGATATTTAGGAATGGTGGGGATAAGTTTGAAATTAAAAGAAAAAGTGCTGAACAGATGGCGAGTATTGGTGGAACAAGAAGGGGATTTTAGTGTGCCAAACAAAAGATGGGAATCTTGCCCCTACAGGCACACAAACCCCTCCATAATGTTATACCTTCGGCCTACTTTTCTTTGTAGTTTTAAAATCTTCGAAAATTTTTACGACGTTTAAAGGCAATAAAGCTGTTTTGTGGGTGTCTGTGTGTGTGTGTGTGTGTGTGTGAGGTGGGTGGGGTTAGGCGGAGGTCTGCTGAAGAAGAAGAAGAAGGTAATAAAGGGAGTTTGACGCCAAGCCCCAGAGCGCATGCGCGCCTTCAACTTGTCTTATTACCCATTGCCTTTGTAAACTCTCTGTGGCCCATGCACCCCCCCCCCCCCCCCCCCCACCCGCGTCATATGTTTACCGTCTGCTGGAAACCAGCACAAGTCATATGCACAAGCACAGCCCAATGATGGCTGAGCCAAACTGGAAAGCAACGTCAGCAGATTTATAAATTTTCCAGGCCCTAGACAGCAGGGCAGCCAATGACAATTTTACCAAAAAACCCAAGCTTGTGCTTGGAAAATCATAGATTATAACTTAAAACCCAGAAATTTACTAAAAACCAACACCGACGTTTCGCTTTTTATTTCAAAGTTTTTCACAAGCAGAAGTAATAATTCATTGAATATGAAAAGCTATTAACTTTTCATTTGCTAATCCTCCAGCAATATACATGATTTCAGGGTTAATGAATCTCTGCTTCTGCTTATTAAAATAGTTCTTAATTAAAAATCGAAACATCAGCATATAGGAGTTTAATTTAAACCTGGAGAATTGAATATGTCTTCATTTAATATCAGTATTATTTTATCGGACTGTCGGTAAATTCTAATTGTCTAGATATTTATAAATAACAAGTAACTAGTCGGGATTTGACTCTGAAGAAGACTGCTTGTTATGTTTCCGCAGTCCCAGGAAACAGGAAAACGATCCAAAAGGACAAGAAACGTTTCACGGAAAATCACAGACACAGAACAGAGGAACAAACACACTTACTGTCTCTAATTTTCGGTTGAACTGTCATCAGGAGAGTTGAGATAGGGACACCAAGCGCACTTGCGAAGCGACGGTTGGAGACCAACAGTGTTGTCACACGCGTGCCCGGTTCAAGTAACGTAAGAAAAATTAACTAAGAATAAGCTAAGAGCCAAGAAATAGAAAGTGAAAAAGAAGAAGATTAGGAAATATAAATAATAAATCTTAAAAGATAATAATGAAGAAAACTAAGAGGAAAATAACTGAAACAAAAGAAAATCCAGGCATATAAATAGTATATACTTAAATAATAATGGTGAGGATGATTAGAACAAAGTTGTATAAATAATAATTTAAAATAAAAATAATAATAAAAAGATAATAATATGAAATAGTAAAAGTTAAACTAATCATATTAATATTTTAAATTATTATTTATACAACTTTATTCTAATCACCCTCATCATTCTTATTATTTAAATATTTATTTTTTATATGCCTGGATTTTATTTTGTTTCAGTTACTATCCTCTTTATTTTTCATCATTATTATCTTTTAAGTTTTTATTATTTATATTTCCTAATCTTCTTCTTTTTCACTTTCTATTTCTTAGCTCTTAGCTTATTCTTAGTTAATTTTTCTTACGTTACTTGAACCGGGCACGCGTGTGACAACACTGTTGGTCTCCAACCGTCGCTTCATAAGTTCGGAACAATAGGACATCCCACGTGAAGAAATCGATGCCAGAGTGAGAAAAAAATGAGGAAGACGTTTCAGGAAATAAACTTCTTTGTGAATTGAATTTCTCAAAAGAAAAGACAATTGCAGTCTTTTTTATTAAGCAAAATACAAACATTTTTCTATAGTTATGTTTAGTTTAAGTCTGAAAAGGAATGAGTCACTGAGAGATTGAAGAGAAAGCTTGCCATAGCCGGGTGGCTCCTTACCAGGGAATGCTTTTCAGCTCCCAAACTTTTATTATCCTTTCCGTTTGCCATTTAAAGATAAGGTGGCCGTAAAAACCCTTTACTTCTGCTTTACAAAAAAAAAAGAATAAAAAAACAGCGGACGAATCATCTTTTAAACGATACAAACCGTTCTCAACTCAACCGGTCCTTTTGACTGCCGACAGTTTTTTGTTGTTGAGTCACTTATGATGTGTGATCAATGAAGAACATAGTCTTAAAGATGATAAAAAATAATCAGTTACATATTTTTTTAGGAGTATCAGAAATGACAGAAATGTATTTAAAAAGAGTCAAGCCTGATTAAGCAAATGGTGAACATTTCTCAATCATCACATCATAATGTTAATTTCTACATTGTGTTAATCTAAATAATCAATAATACTGGCAAGGCTGGCACCAATGTTTGAAGAAACCAACATATATATAAATATATAAATGAAGTTTAACGTAATTTGTTTACTTGACCCAATATTCATATGATATAATTGTAGTCCTGAAGATGACATAAATATATGTCGAAACGTTGACGAAATGAGTAGTTTCAATCAAAAGACCTCAATCCTCAACAAAATGAAAAAAATTATATTATATGAAGTTTAAACCATATATATATATGGTTATATATATATATATATAAAGATTTCACAATAAACACGTGAAATAACAATCAATGATCAAAGCACAATATGAAAGGGGAAATAAAAGACTAAGATCTTTTAACCGTAACAAGTGGTATTCGTCAGAGTCAAAAACCCAACTGAAACTCTAACAGTGTTTCACTGAAAGTAGACTGAAACTCAGTGTTTCAGTTTGGTTTTTGATTCTGACGACGACGTTGAAAGATCTTGGTCTTTTTTTTTTACATTTTTATATTGTGGTTTGATCATTGATTGTTATTTCATATCTTTATTGTGAAATCTTGTTATATCCCTACTTCAAAACAATTCTTCTCCTGAGGATGACCGCCACAACGGCGGTTTATTTAAGTATTTTACTGAAAAAAAAAAGACTAACTGTCTTTTCTTTGAGATATTGAATTCACAAAGAAGTTTATATCCCGAAACGCCTTCCTTCATTCTTTACTGGTGGATTCGAGAATGTGATTTGGGGATGTGTACATTCTGAGCAAACGATGCCGTTGGGAGAAGACTTTAAGACTAAGTATCGTGTACCGTGGGCCTGTACGACGTCAGGTACTCGTTAAAGATCCCTATTGTAAATACTGTTGAGCTAGGGAAAATTTAGAGCTCCGAACGTAATCGGGCTATTCCATTACTAAAGCTGGATGCTGGGGGGGGGGGGAAGTCACGATAATAACGTTAGGGCTTATTTTGGGAGAAGACTTTAAGCTGTGTCAGGCTATTCCATTACTAAAGCTGGTTTGGGGGGGGGGTTAAAGTTTCGAAAATCTCGTTAGGGCTTATTTTTGAGGAAGGGCTTATATTCCAAAAAGTCCTGATAATCAAGTTGGGGAATATTTCTGGAGAAGTGCTTGTATTCCAAAAAGTACCAAAAATTTCGTCATGGCTTATTTTTGTGAAGAGCTTAATTTCCAAAAAGTTCAAAAAATCTCGTTAGGGCTTATTTTTGAGGAAGGGCTTATATTCCAAAAAGTTCTGAAAATCTTGTTAGGGCTTATTTTTGAGGAAGGGCTTAATTTCTAAAAAGTTACAAAAATTTTGTCTGGGCTTATTTTTAAGGAAGGGCTTATATTCCAAAAAATCCCGATAATCACGTTAGGGAATATTTTTGGGGAAGTGCTTGTATTCTAAAAAGTCCCCAAAAATTTCGTCAGGGCTTATTTTTGAGGAAGGGCTTAATGTCTAAAAAGTTCCAAAAATTTTGTTTGGGCTTATTTTTGAGGAAGGGCTTATATTCCAAAAAGTCCCAATAGTCACGTTAGGGCATATTTTTGTGTTATTTTCGGAAAAAAGACAGTAAGTATATCCAGGTCTGTTTGAAGAAGAAAGAGCCGTATGGCTCTTCATAACCGTTCTTCTTCATAACCATACACTTGGCTGTGAAGACTGACTTGAGGCTACGTATTCACTGCTCTGTTACCATTGAGCAAACTCTTTCTCGCTCCAGAAGGAAATTCGCACGGCTTTATTATTAGCAAACTCCGAGCGATTTTACATAACTTGTGTTTCACAGGCGCGCTGCGCCTGACCATCCGTGCACAACATTGTGCAAAAAAGAGACACAATTGCTTTTTCAACTAGTTTCATTTATAATTGGGAAATGCTGATTCTTGTGAACTCTAAAAGAAAACGGTTGTAAATATTCAATAGCTTTTAATCTAAATGAATAATATTTAATATTATCTATATAAATAAAAGAAAGGTTTTGTTTCTATATTGCTTAGAACTGACTCATTCAAACCATCTTTACGTTTTATACATTGGATAAACCGAATCCAACCTTAAAAAAATTTCAATTTGATGTTTGCTCAAAATATGTTATAACAAGTAAACTCATTCTGAGGTAAAATGGATAAACAAACAAAAGTCTCCACACAAATGAAGTTTTATTCAACAGCAACAACGCGTTTCAAACACTTTGTGTTCATCATCAGGAAGACACTGTAATACAAATTATATCTAATCAGTTACAAAATTAGAGTGAAATAATAAAATTCAATTAAAAGATGTCTTGAATTCTCTTAATTGAATTTTATTATTTCACTCTAATTTTGTAACTGATTAGATATAATTTGTATTATAGTATCTTCCTGATGATGAACACAAATTGTTCGAAACGCGTTGTTGCTGTTGAATAAAACTTCATTTGTGTGGAGACTTTTGTTTGTTTACCCATTTTACCTCAGAATGAGTAAATACCACACAATTACGGATTGCACAACTAATTGTTACAAGTAAACTCAACCAGCATAAGTCATATCGAGCTGAAATGTTTTTAATCAGAATGTGACTATGACTCTATAATTGTCAGAAAGTGCAACTTCACCATAGATTATTTGAATTTCAGAGAATTTAAGTCTAACACATAGATTTAAAGAAGATAGACTCTCACTCCATCTTTGATTTCTCCCCCCCCCCCCCCCCCCTTTGAAAATAATAAAATGATATAAGAATCAACTCGACTACTTAATCTTCCAAATTGTCATCTTCAGCCTTAGAACTAGCTGAACTGAACTAGATGACCTTACACTAATAAACGTAAATAAACATTTAGGCCATGAAATTAAATTTCACTTGACCTATCTACCTGGAAATGTCATTGACGAACCTGATTTATAGTTTACCTCCTACGATAATTAAAATAACCAGGAGGCTAAAAGCAGTGAGTAAATATGTTGTGAATGCAGAAACTGCGATCACTTTCAATAATACATATATATATATATATATATATATATATATATATATATATATATATAATATAAGATTTCACATAAACACGTGAAATAACAATCAATGATCAAACCACAATAAGAAATGGGAAAACAAGACTAGGATCTTTCAATCGTAACAAGCGGTCTTCGTCAGAGTCAAAAACCCAGAGTCAGTTGGGTTTTTGACTCTGACGAAGACCGCTTGTTACGGTAAAGAAGATCTTAGTCTTGTTTTCCCATTTCTTATTGTGGTTTGATCATTTATATATATATATATATACACCTATATATAGACACCTATATATATATACAGTAAACAGGAAAACGATCCAAAAGGACAACATATATATATTTATATAACATATACAACATATATATAATATATATATATATATATATATATATATATATGTATAGTATATATTGTATTATTGTACATATATATATTGTTTAAGAATATGTCTAAAATATAAAGTTTGTATTAAAAATTTGTTTATAATATAATTTAGTATAATCACTATACAATAAAAGCGAGAAAAGTTTCTAGAGTTTGTAATTCTGCTATTGAACGAAATCAACTATTGCGTTGCAGATTTATAATAAAACTAATTAGAACTTAAGAGCAGAAATGTTAAACCAACTGTCAGCATAAGCAAATAGGCTAAGTTGAACAATGAAGCAAACTAAACAATATAAAGTGACTCTAACAGATACAGACAGCCAGAAACTGAATTAACTTAGAACTTAATTAACGTTTTAAATAAATAAATACAATTAAAATTAGCAATATCACTTCTACAGTTAATGGATGGCTGATTATTTTTAGATTCCAAGTTTTTTTTTCTTTCCTCATATTGGTACTCAACTATAATTCTTTTTCAAAATTACTTCTTTCACTGTTATTATGTTCTCTCAAAACAGTGATGTGAATTATATTTATCCTTATATGCTAGTTGAAGCATATTTTCTAAAAAAGAAAAAAAAAACATTGTTCATTACTTGTGCAATCTGTTAAGAGTGTGGTATTTACTTATGATGGGGAATTTCAAAAACTAATTGTTTGAAACGCCTTGTTAGTTTTGACATAAACCTCTTTTGTGTGGAGACGTAAGTTTTAAAATTCCACCTAAAGAAGATCACTAAGTGTTCGAAACGCCTTGTTAGTTTTGACATAAACCTCTTTTGTGTAGAGACGTAATTTTTGAAATTCTACCTAAAGAAGATCCCTAAGTTTTCGAAATGCTTTGTTAGTTTTGACATAAACCTCTTTTGCGTGGTGACGTAATTTTTGAAATTCCACCTGAAGAAGAATACGAAGTGTTCGAAACGCCTTGTTAGTTTTGACATAAACCTCTTTTGTGTGGAGACGTAAGTTTTAAAATTCTACCTAAAGAAGATCACTAAGTGTTCGAAACGCCTTGTTAGTTTTGACATAAACCTCTTTTGTGTGGAGACGTAAGTTTTAAAATTCTACCTAAAGAAGATCACTAAGTGTTCGAAACGCCTTGTTAGTTTTGACATAAACCTCTCTTGTATAAAGACGTACTTTTTGGAATTCCTCGTCATGAAAAGACATTGTGTTTCTTCCCAATGAACTTTTTCCTGAGTACTTATACTTCATTGCTTATGTATGATTTGTATTTTTTTATTATTTTTTGGAATCTTCTCTTGCAGATTTGAAAACAAAGTTTTTATTTTTGTTTAATCATAAAAACCTCGAGTTATTGTTGAGGTAATTGTCTTTTAAAGAATTTTTTAATTGCTTGTGACAAAACCTTGAACAAATGTAAATTTATAAAACATTTTATCTCGGGCTTGCACGTCATTATTTGTTTTATTGGCTGGTATTTTTGTTTTCATGAATATTTAAGCAGGGATTATTCAATTATATATTTTTCGGTAGTTATTGTTCTGTCATAACATTTTTATTCTTTTCTTGTTCTTCTAAAGGAAACACAAACTGTTTTTTATTTACCTTTTTTATTTAAGTTTTGAACAAATTTAATTTTTTTTGTTTGTAGGCTAGGGAGAGTGGTAATGGTAGTTTTTTTCAGCACCAGTAGCCTTGTGTACCAATCATTTCGAATTATAATTTTTTCCTCAAGATATTGGAGGATGCCATATTTTTATATGTTACACATGTAAAGCTAAAAGATATATGGACGTGTGTGTGTGTGTGTTTCAGCAAGGATCAAACCACAACTTGGAGGGGGGGGGGGCTGTTGTTGTTTTTGACTCTGATCAAGACCGCTTGTTATGGTTGAAAGACCGTAGTATTTTTTCCCATTTTATATTGTGGTTTGATCATTGAAAGTTATATGTATATATATATATACATATCAAATGTTTAATATCAAACATATATATATATATGTTTATGCGAAATCTTTTTATATATATATATTGTATTTGCTTTTAGTCTTTGTTAGTTTTACTTATTTTCTCTTTTTGTGAATGTAAGATTTTTGAATAATTAGTGTATTTTTATATTTCCTCTGTTTTAAAGGCCTATAAAAAAAAGTTTTAAATAAAAAGCGCCGAAACGTTGACAACGAGAGTTTAATTTAAATCTGAAGAACTGACAGAGTCCTGATAAACTTTTATCATATTATATATATATATATATATAAAGATTTCACATGAAGACGTGAAATCATTGTTTGATTTATAATATATATATATATATATATATATATATATATATATATATATATATACGAGTTCGAGATTAACAAAGAGCAACACACAAAGTAGGGAAACACACTTACAGACTCAAATTTTCGGGTAATCCGTCTTCAGGAGAAAAGAGAATGGGAGACCAAGCACGTTGTAGGCGCAACGGCAAGTAACGGCAAGTGGGTTACTTGCCGTTGCGCCTACAACGTGCTTGGTCTCCCATTCTCTTTTCTCCTGAAGACGGATTACCCGAAAATTTGAGTCTGTAAGTGTGTTTCCCTACTTTGTGTGTTGCTCTTTGTTAATCTCGAACTCGTATTGTGTCCAGTTTGGATCGTATTTCGTTTTATCAGTGAAATATATATATATATATATATATATATATATATTATAAACAGGAAAGCGATCCAAAAGGACAACAAACGTTTCACGCTAAATCACAGACACAGGAAAAAGGAACAAACACACTTATTGTCTCTAATTTTCGGTTGAACTGTCATCAGGAGAGTTGAGAAACTGACGGTTGGATCTCCAACCGTCGCTTCACAAGTGCGCTTGGTGTCTCTATCTCAACTCTCCTGATGACGGTTCAACCAAAAATTAGAGACAGTAAGTGTGTTTGTTCCTCTGTTCTGTGTCTGTGATTTACCTTGAAACGTATATATATAAAAAGATTTCACATAAACACGTGAAATAACAATCAATGATCAAACCACAATAAGAAAATGGGAAAACAAGACTAGGATCTTTCAACCGTAACAAGCGGTCTTCGTCAGAAGTTGGGGTTTTTGACTCTGACGAAGACTTCTTGTTACGGTTGAAAGATCTTAGTCTTGTTTTCCCATTTTCTTATTGTGGTTTGATCATATATATTTATATATATATATTTGTAAAATTTGGAAGCAGTCCTTCATTTAAGCATATTTCGTTGAACAACTGACCGTATTTCACTGATGTCATTTTCTTCACCAGTTTTTCAAGGTTTCAACCTTGAAATATATATATATATATATATAACAGATTCAATAATATATCGACCGTTTGATAGACTAGGTGTGTTCTCTAATCGGGGTTCGATATAGATATATATATATATATATATATTTATGTATATATATATCTATTATATATATATATATATATATACTTTTTCGGTGAAAATTCGATCCGAAACGGACAAATAAAGTTCAATGTAGATATATTTAATGTAATATGCTTCAATTAAAAAACAAAAAACAAGTTCAGAAATAAAGTTGAATTCGGCGAATTCTGTAAGATGTTGTGTTGAGTTTTGCTACTATTCCAAGAATAGCAGGAACCGGTTTTACTGCTTATAAAATAACAAGATGAGTGGAAATTTTGCTAAAAAAGATCAAGGCCGAATGAAATGTCTTCAATTAATGCCACTTACTGTCAAAATCAGTGTCAGGTAGCTAAAAATAACCATCATACAGCTTTAGAAGGAATCCAGCCATTACTCTCTAATTAATGTGAATCAATGATATAAACATGAATGCACAAAATAAAAGTGTATCAAGAAACGACCAGTTCTTCGCGTTCTAATTGAACTCTCATTGCCTCATTGGTATTTACTGGAAAGCTTTTTCATAAGCGTACAAAACAGAGGAAATATAAGAAATAAAACAATCATTCAAAATCTAACATACATAAAAAGTTCATTAACTGTTCAATCTGTTATGGTGTGGTATTTACTCATATTGGGGAAAGTATCATATAAGTCTACACACAAAAAAAAGTTTATTATAAGAAACTAAACAACGCGTTTCGAACACTTGATGTTCTTCTTCAGGTTACATCTAGAAAATATATGCATTTAAGAGCTTTGATATTAATTTAAGACACTATTGAGTGATATCATGGGACTAATATTGAATATTATCAATATTGAATGTTGAATATTGAATTCAACATTATTCTCGTATTATCACTCAATAGTGTCACATATTGTATTAATTTTAATTAATGTTTCTAAAGCTCTTAAATGAATATATTTTTTAGGTGTAACCTGAAGAAGAACATCAAGTGTTCGAAACGCGTTGTTTAGTTTCTTACAATAAACTTTTTTCGCGTGGAGACTTAATACATTCCCCAGTATGAGTAAATACAATATCTGACTTGTATTAATTTTAATTAGAATGTATTAGATGTAACCTGAAGAAGAACATCAAGTGTTCGAAACGCGTTGTTTAGTTTTTTATAATGAACTTTTTTTGCGTGGAGACTTAATACATTCTCTAGTGTGAGTAAATACAATATCTGACTTGTATTAATTTTAATTAGAATGTATTAGATGTAACCTGAAGAAGAACATCAAGTGTTCGAAACGCGTTGTTTAGTTTTTTATAATGAACTTTTGTTGTGTAGAGACTTAATACATTGCCCAATAGATAAAAAGAGAAAAAAAGTTACAAATAAGAAAATACGATAGACATTTTGACAATAGGTTAGTGATAAAGAACTTACAGAGGTATGAAATTGTGAAACAGAAAATCAGTGATTTTTTTTACAAAGAAAACACTTTGCAGACTTTACCAACAACTGCCTAGTTTTGAATAAACACGTGACACTGATCTGAAAACAATCAAGGCAACGAAATGTCACCAAGACAATCAAAAAGTCACTAAAACAATTTTGCATCGATCAACAATATACTAACCTAGCATTGATTTATTTCTTAGTTTTCTTCTGCTTGGTCTATTGATGGTTGTATACTATGAAAAAGGTTTTAAATAAAAAAGGAAACGTTATCAGTGAGAGTTTAATTTGACCTTGAACAACTGATAATGACCTAGTCCTGATAAACTTTTATTTTGTTTCTACTTCACTTTTATCAATATTTAAATGTATATATGTATATTGAATTATTTTTATTTATATAACAACCTTTAAAAAGAGATTAGAATAATTCGAAAAAGAATTATTATTCTTTTGCCTAAAATAACTTGTCCTTGTTATGTTACTGCATGAATTCTGACAATACCAGGAAAAATAATGAAAAGATGACTGGAGGAAAAGGAAAGAATCTTCATAAAAATTACGTCTTTTCTAAACTGTTATTAAATTTTAGACCTTGTTTTTATAAATATGTTAAATATGGAATGATTGTTTAAATTCATTTCTTTAAATCATTCCATAAAATGGGAGCATGCCAGTATAATAATTTTATAAAGGACCAAAAATCCAAAACATAATTCAAAATTGAAAACAATCTTTGAAAAATAATTACCCTATATGTTAAATTAAAAATTATAATAAAACTTGTTTCTGACATTTTTCAGACAAAATAGGAATATTTTCTTGTTTTAAATGGGAAAATTTGTGTTCAATCTTCAATCCATTTAAGAGATGCACTGGCTATTGGGACAAAAGCCATGTTCTCCTGTAGGAGAATATTTCATAAACCGAAATCTACACTTTCGCATTGAAGGGTAAAAAGTTAATGAAATGGTCTCCACATATAAACATTTACTGTGTTTAAATAAAAATTTAACCACGTAGTGTTCGAAACTCGTTGTTTATACCATTAAATGTTTATATGTGGAGACCATTTCATTAGCTTTTTACCCTACAATGAGTAAATACCACATAATAACTGATTGCACTACGTTAGAACTACACTTTTGCTTTTCAAAAATGTTATTACTGCTGCAGTTATACTAATGGTTTTGTATGCATCACTGTTGCGACACACAAAAATAAGCATATACTCGTATACTGATAAGTGGATCAAACACTGTCTGTACTACCTCCAGAAATGAAAGAGTAATCAACATCTTCTATTTAGACATTTAAATTATGCCTAAATGGGATGTTATATATCATATACTCAAGAAGTTTGATATTATGTTTACTTACAGTAAAGTTGAGTGTAGGCCACTCCAGATTTTTTTTTCTTATCAAGCTATACTGTGACTTGAATTCCCAGCAGTTTTGTTACCTTCCTTCTCGTAACTTTTATAGTACATTCTTAGTTTTGACTTTGTTTGCTCTCTGATGACATAAATTGAAAAAAGACCTTAGAACATTTATTTTTATTATTTTTCTTTTTTCTTATGATTTAAACTTCATATATGACGATGTACTTCATCACAATATATATATACCACATTAAGAGCATCTGAAAAATCCCTAATTATCTCCAACACGCACACTCACTCTCTGCTGTTAAACCTAACCGTTCATTTATTTTATATATTTTATTTAAGTTTCATATATGTATCCAAATTTTAAACTATTATTCTTTTGTCACTTTAATATTTCAATTTCATTTACTCATTTCTTTAATTAATTTTTAATTTTTGTCTTCTAATAATATTTTATTATTATTCAGTTTTTATATATTTAGTTTTTTTGTGTTCTAGTCACTGCAACAAGCTGCAAGAGTCTGCCTTATCACGGAAATAGTTCCTCTCCTGATGATGGCCAACCACAGTGAGTCATATTGTTTAGTTATCCTTATTTTTTTTTTAATATATATACATATATATAAAACTTTAACAAAGAGGAAAGAACACAGATAGTCACTACAGAACTCACAATATGTATATATATAATCGTCTAACATAAACACGTGAAATATAATCAGTGATCAAACCACAATATGAAATGTGGAAAAAAGACTAAGATCTTTCAACCTTAACAAGCGGTCTTCGTCAGAGTCAAAAATTCAACTGTTGGATATAGTCGTATATATATGAGTCGTTATCAGCCTTTAGAGCGATTCACATCTATTCCTGATATATAGTCAGGACATCGAAATATAGTCGTGGGTTTCAGTGATTTCATTTCTGTTTCTTTAAACTAAAAAATTCTAATTTATGTATATATATATAAATGATAAAACCACAATAAGAAATGGGAAAACAAGACTAAGATCTTCCAACCGTAACAAGCGGTCTTCGTCAGAGTCAAAAACCCAACTGATATATATATAATATATATATATACATATATATATATATATATATATAAAGAGGGTTGAACGACCCTCTTTCGTTTTTTACTTTTATTTATGTATCATTTCCTCTGTTTAACCACTGTTTTTCTTTTATATATTAATTTTTTCTTGTTCCCTATACTATACTTAATTTGAAATTGAGTATTGTCTACCTTATTCTCTGTGACCGGTGCGCATGCGCCGACATTGTTGGTCTGCTACCCTTCTCTGCACCTGTGGGCTACTCTTTCTTTTATCTCTCCTGATGACGGTTCAAGCCGAAAATTAGAGACTTGTTGTAATCATTAGAGACCGAAAATAATCATTGCTATAATGGGCAGGTTGCAGGGAACACACCCATAGTCCGAACATTGGGTTTTTTGTGACAACACACAATTGAGATAGATTTTACTTTCGGAGTCTTAAATATTCTCTACCTCAAGTGTATTTAGAGTAGGGTTCTTTAAGGAGTACAGAACACCGGCTTAACATCCTCTCAGCAGGACGACGTACTCAGATTAATCTGCCACGTAAATAAATATAACTCCAGGGTGGGTAACGAACCCTGAACCCGCCGGTTCAGAGGCTGGCACGTTAACCACTGGGCTAACCTAGCTCCTTTCATAGTGGGTATTTCCAGACTCTTTAAAAAGGTAATAAACATGCAAATACATGAAAGTTCAAGTAGGTTACAATTCTCTATGATTCGAAATTAATTATTTGTGCAATCTGTTATAGTATTTACTCATAAAGGGAATTTCATAACAATTACGTCTCCATACAAATGAGCTTTCTATCAGACCTAACAACGAGTTTCAAACATTTAGTGTTCTTCTTCAGGTTTACACTTAAAAAGCCTACATATATATGAACTTTAGATTCACACCTGAAGAAGATATACACACACATGTGTTCGAAACGGGTTGTTAGTTTTGATATGAAACTTTTTTCTGCAGAGACGTTATTTTTAAAATTTCTCATCATGATTCGAAATATTCTAGAAAATCATAACCTTGAAATAATGATATATAATGGAAAACTATTTAAACTAAAATTATAATTTTCTTATTGAAATAGACGAAATTGATTAAAATTTAGCTTTGTTGATTCCTTGTCACTCAGTATAACTCGCTGACATACTTTAAGAAATTTATTCTGTTCCGTATTCAATTTTAGTTTACATTATTCAAATATTTGTAAATATACAGGCCAAAAGGATAATTACTACGACTACTAAATATGGAATAATGCCACCTGGGAGTGGATGTTGGTCCAACATTTTCCATTCCATTGCTTGCAATGAATTATGTATTTTTCAAACTGTAATCCTCCTTATCACCTGGTCTCATAGTTATCCATAAAACAATTTTACCTAATTTTTGTTTAAGGAAAAAACAAAATTAATGTTTCCTTAATAAAACTTACTTTATAATTTAGTATAAAATAAAGTTTTATGATGAAAAAAAACCATCCCAAACGGACAAATAAAGTTTAATATAGATAAAGAAACAAAAATAAATAAATAAAATGGTTTGAACCGCAATCAGGAGAGGTAAGAGAGGGAAACCAAGAGCAGTAGTGCAGAGACGATTTGAGACTCTGAGGCTTGGACGACTCTGCACAAGTGCGCTTGGTTTCCCTCTCTTATCTCTCCTGAGGACGGTTCAAACCGACAATTAGAGACTGTATGTGTGTGCTTTTAATTTCTCTCTGTTTCTTTTTGTACATTGAA
Organism: Hermatobates lingyangjiaoensis; assembly: GCA_026182355.1. Lineage (NCBI taxonomy): Eukaryota > Metazoa > Arthropoda > Insecta > Hemiptera > Hermatobatidae > Hermatobates > Hermatobates lingyangjiaoensis. The sequence continues at coordinate 830,158 of JAPFBL010000154.1, forward strand.
CTATATTTGTCCGCTTTGAACCGTATATATATATATATATATATATATATATATATATATATATATATATACACGAGTTCGAGATTAACAAAGAGCAACACACAAAGTAGGGAAACACACTTACAGACTCAAATTTTCGGGTAATCCGTCTTCAGGAGAAAAGAGAATGGGAGACCAAGCACGTTGTAGGCGCAACGAAAATTTGAGTCTGTAAGTGTGTTTCCCTACTTTGTGTGTTGCTCTTTGTTAATCTCGAACTCGTATTGTGTCCAGTTTGGATCGTATTTCGTTTTATCAGTGAATATATATATATATATAAACTTGAAATGGTCCAACAGGACTACTAGTTCACACAGGAAAGAGAAAATGAAGGAGAAAATGTTGAGTTAGCTTCAGCTACTCAAAGGGACTACTTCTGCCCGATGACGACGACTGTCGAAATATCGTTGTGAGTCTTTTGTGTGTGTCTTTATATGTTTTTCTCTTTCCTGTGTGAACTATATATATATATGTTCAATCATGTTTGGGCTGATTGCACATGACTGAATATTTCTTGACATCCCCTTCATGACTTCTTTAAGATAATGTCCCTCTTGGAGAGCAGTTTTGAGTAATAATAGTTTTATATATATATATATATATGTGTGTGTGTGTGTGTGTGTTTGATATGTGTGTACGAGTTCAAAATTCAAGAAGAGTAACACACAGAGTAAGGAAACACACTTACAGACTCAAAATATATATATAGACCGTATATACCTTACTCGTATATAGTATATATATATATATATATATATATATATATATATATATATATATATAAGTTCATACTATCGGAGCATTTGCGGTAGAGAAGCAAGAAGCAAATTTTACAGTTCTTAAAATGTTAGAGTTAATTATTTTTATTAAAAATTTGAATCTATATGTATGCTTCTTAAACCTTCTTTCGAACTTTTTTTTTATTACCTTGGATCAATTTTCTATGTTACAGAGTATCTCCACACACAAATTTTTTTTTTATTCAAACTATAAAGTGAAAAAATGAATAATGAATTATTTTTATTTTATTGTATATAATTCCAGTTTATTTTTATAACTTTTAATTTGTAATTTGTATTGTAGATATGTACCTGACGATGAAATGTGTTCAAAGGGCGTAGTTTGAATTAAAAATAAATTTCTTTTGTGTGGAGACTTTACATATTGCATTTACCACAGTATATGGTTACTTAATATTCTTAGATTCATAGCTAAATTGAGGATAGTGTTGACAGAGTGTCGCTTATTGACAAATGACTTAATATTTGACTAAAAGATATTGAGGTCCAGTGAGATGGATAACAACAAAAGTTATTGTTGTTGTTTGTGACTCTATTAACGCTTTAATGAAGAAATAAAGCAAATCTCAAGCTTTCAGGGTCACTTTAAGATGAACTTTGACCTAAATAAACATCAAGCCTCAAGAGTAAACATTGCCTTCAATTATACAACTTGTGACACTTGAAAATTATCCTTCCATTTTAATTAAATCATCTAAAATTAAATTTCATTTAGTCATTTGTATTAATAGAGATGATGAACATTTATTATTTTGTAAATATCTGGGAGGAAATCAACAAATTAATGCCATGTCACGATGAATGTAAATGGAAGATTCATCTACTGGATACTATTATATTAACATGAACTGTGTGGTGTTTTGAATAGTGGCAGTTCTCTAAGGGTGGAAAGTGTGGCTCATTTATTACTTAGCACCCATTCTATGTTATGCTTGTTAGGGGGACAGGTTGGACCAGTAGCAACGTGCATGACTCTGAACTGGTAGATCCAGGTTTCAATACCCTCTCTGGTCCTCGATTTATTCACACGAGAGGTGTATAAATTTGAGTAGGCCGTCCCTTGGAGAGGACGTCAAGCTTTTGGTACAGAGCCTCTACGACCCAGAGTCAAGGCCCGCGGGCCAAATCAGGCCCGGGAGAGGGTTTTCTATGGCCCGCAGGATGATATTAGTCTATTATTAAAACCGACCCACAGGCTGCAGAAGTTTTACACGCACCAATACTACATTTCCCACAATGCAAAGGCGACGCAGCGAGCATGGTTTCATTTCATAATTTATCAGCAGTCATTAGCATAATAGGAAAAGTTAACTTTCAGATACCCTTCAAAAATGGCAAAACGGAAGGCCGGCACTGAGAACCGGTGGATTCAAACAAGGTGGGAGTCGAAGTACATGTTCACGGAGCTAGCTGGAAAACCTGTATGTCTAAATGAGAAAATATACTGATGCTGCCTTGAATAATACCGCTTCAAACATTTAAGGTTCATGTTATGGGGATTTATATATAAAGGAAATTTCTTTTGTGCTGTTGAAAATTAAAAATGACTGACAAAGCCATAAGAAAATATTACTTCATTTATCCGATCATATTGCAATATATTTGTTAGGTTTTCAGTTGGTTCAATTTCGTTCACTACACTCTATGTGGTCATTTTAAAGAAATTCAATAAACATTTGATCAGTCCGGCCCTCGGCTTGTGCTACATTTTTTATGTGACCCTCCGTCCATTTTGACTTTGACACTCCTGCTCTCGATGTCAGATACTCGTTAAAGATCCCTACTTAAACTCCCAATGTAGAATCACAATACCTTGTAACTTTAATTTATAATTTGTTATTGTAGAAGCTTACCTGACGATGAAGACGAAGTGTTTGAAACGCATTTTTTTGTGTAGACTTTGTATCATCTATCTACCCTAGTATGATTGTTATATAGTTTGCTGAAAATGAGCAGTGATTAAATTGCAGATTTGATATTTATAAGGTCAGCTTAGTATGATTTATGTTTTAAATTTCTTTCATAAATAATGACAATAAATAATTCGATCAAATAATAATAAATTTTTGGGGCGAAAAGCTTTAACCTTGTTAGGGCTAGGAAAGGGCCAAGTTTGGCAGTTATAGAGTAGAATGGCAAGACTGCAGGTGTCCCTTCACCTGTCTGCTTTCCCACGGCCACATCTGGGCACAGTCCCCCCCCCCCAGCTGGGACTCTTTTTGTTCCACCCACCCATCCACCAAACTCACACCCTCTCTCTCCTCTTTCTTACACAATCTACTCTCTTTTTCTTTTTCTTCTTTTTTTTCTCTCTCTCTCTCTCTTTCCAAGGGCTTCCATCTCCCCCCCCCCATCCCTTAACACTCCATCCCTCCACTGATTTCCAAAAGAGGAGCCAAATTTAATCTCTTCTCCTACCCTCATTCATCACCCCTGCTGGTGTCGTTTTTATTACCCCCACCCCCGCTCACTGTCGATTACGTCACAGGTCTTTGTTTACACACAAGATCTCCAATCACTTCCCTAACTATACAGGTTTCCTTTTTTTTTTTTTTTTTTTTTTTTTAAAAAAAATGTTCAGGAAGCAATCAATAAAATAAAAAAAATCATGACGTTTTACTCAGAAATTTAACATAGTAATATTTAACTACGCCAGTATTTATTTACCTGAAATAATGTAATATATTTATCGAAATGATCGAGAATCGTCGGTATTATTCTCTTTTTTTGTGTTTCATTTGTGTGAGGGAGAGAGAGAAAGAGAGAGACAAAGTTATAGAGAAGGGAGAGAGTAACAGAAAAAGTGAATTGTATGTGTGTGTGGGAGAGGGAGAGAGAGAGAGAGAGAGAGAGAGAGAAGAGAGAGTTACAGTGACCAAAAAAGAGAAATAAAGAGGAAGATGTCATAGGTGACATAGACAGAGTGAGTATGGGAAAGAGTGAGATAAGAGATAAAGATGAATGAGAGAGAATGATAGAGACTTGCTTGTATGAGAGAGAGAGAGAGAGAGAGAGAGAGAGAGAGAGAGAGAGTGTGAGTTAAAAGAGTGAAATAAAAAAGAGAAATAAAGAGAAAAATGTCATAGGTGACATAGAGATAATATGAGAAAGAGATAAAGAGATAAGAGATAAAGATGAATGAGAGAGAATGATAGGGACTTGCTTGTATGAGAGAGAGAGAGAGAGAGAGAGAGAGAGAGAGAGAGAGAGAGAGAGAGAGAGAGAGAGAGAGAGAGAGAGAGAGGAGAGAGAGAGAGAGAGAGAGAGAGAGAAGAGAGAGTTACAGTGACCAAAAAAGAGAAATAAAGAGGAAGATGTCATAGGTGACATAGACAGAGTGAGTATGGGAAAGAGTGAGATAAGAGATAAAGATGAATGAGAGAGAATGATAGAGACTTGCTTGTATGAGAGAGAGAGAGAGAGAGAGAGAGAGAGAGAGTGTGAGTTAAAAGAGTGAAATAAAAAAGAGAAATAAAGAGAAAAATGTCATAGGTGACATAGAGATAATATGAGAAAGAGATAAGAGATAAAGATGAATGAGAGAGAATGATAGGTACTTGCTTGTATGAGAGAGAGAGAGAGAGAGAGAGAGAGAGAGAGAGAGAGATGTGTGTGAGTTAAAAGAGTGAAATAAAAAAGAGAAATAAAGAGGAAGATGTCATAGGTGACATAGAGATAATATGAGAAAGAGATAAAGAGATAAGAGATAAAGATGAATGAGAGAGAATGATAGGGACTTGCTTGTATGAGAGAGAGAGAGAGAGAGAGGGAGGGACAAAAAGATACAGGGAGGTAGAATATGTTTGAAAGAGAGAGAAACACTGTGAGCAGTGTACAATCTAAACTTTAACTAAACAACAGAACATGAATTCATCATATATTACATTACAGACATTTGCTGTTCTTGCCTTAGATTATATATGTATTTAGTTTAATGTTGTTGAAACAACAAATCTTGAAGCATCAGACAGGTGTCATCAAGTGTAAATCCTAGATAGAGTTGTTTTTTTTTTTCAACAGCCATGCTGCTTCTCTATTGTTTTAAGAGATGTAATTGCGGTTCATTTGTTAAATGACAGCCATTGTAATTGTAGGCAAGATGAGTTGATTATACATAAGGCGACCTAAGTATCGTTTTGGGGGGCCAGGTTAGCTCAGTGGTTAACGTACTCGCCTCTGGGCAGGTAGTCCGCAGTTCAATCCCCACCTGGCTAAGATTTATTCATGCAGGAGGTGAATAAATCTGAGTATGTCGTCCCTCAGAGAGGAAGTGAAGCCGTCGGTCCCGAGCCTGTACGATGTCAGGCACTTCTTAACGATTCCTACTCGAAATGCAGTTAGGCAAAATTTATGACTCCCATTGTAGAATCACCGATCAAACAAAAAGTCGGTCAACGGCAATCACCCGCTAGGGGATCGGTTTAAACAAGAAAAAGATATCGTCTTAATGAGGTTTATTAGTGTTGGAATCTTTAACGCATACTGACTCGCGAATTGTTTTCATTATTACTATTCTAATAATGAAATTATTAGCCAGGTTAGCTCAGTGGTTAACGTATTCGTCTCAGTACTGGTAGGTCCGGGGTTCGATACCCATCTGTCCTACGATTTATTTACGTGGGAACTATATGAATAAATCTGAGCATATAATCCCTCGGAGAGAATGTTAACATTTGTCATCGCAACTCCGAGAGAATATTAGACCCGTCGTTATTGCGACTTGTCGTTAAACGAGTAATATCTCTATTTTAAAAAAATATATTCAAATATTATTTATTTATATCTATTTGAATGTATTATTATTGAAATTATAACGTTAGTATATTAAATCAGCTATTTTAATTATTTTTCATTGAATATCAAGATATAATAAATACAATTATATTTCCATATGACCAGAGTAGCTCAGTGGCTTACGTGCTCGCTTCTATGCTGATAGATCCTAGGTTCGATTTTCACTATGTACTCCATTTCTTCTCTCAGGAGGTAAGAAAATCTGATCATATCATCTCTTAAAGAGGATGTGAAGCCGTCGGTTCCGAGCCCACTGTGGTCACCCATTACTAAAGTTGGTGCCAAATAATAAATGAGCCACAATTTCCTCCCCGTAGAACACCGCTAAACAGCGAAAGCGTTATAACAATGTTTCCCAAACTATTTCGAGTGACCGCCCCCTTGGGTCCACAAACCTATAACTCAACACTCTTGAATAATAATCAGATACCTAGACTAAATAACCAAATGAGTGACATTTTAATAATTAAATTAAAATAATTACTAATCGAATATTTATTTAGAATCCAATAGATGTATTGTTTCATAACATATTTATACAAAAGAATTAATACACAATAAAAGAAACTTGGTGAGAATATAGTTTTACATAAAAATGAATTATCAAAACAAATAATTTTAAGAAACTGTTTCCTAGAAGTTTACATGTCGTGATTTCACTTAAATTTAGAAATTATATTGCATGAACATTTTCAATTTATGGAAATAGAATCCCCGCTTCTTTTTGCATTACCGCCCCCCAATATTAAAGTACCGCCCACTTTGGGAAACACTGCGTTATAAGTATCGGTGTTGGGAAACAAACGTCATTACTATTCTTTAGTTACGGAAAAATTAGAAATTTTTTTTTTTGTTGAAATGAAATGAAAAAGCCAAGTTTTAACTCTTATACCTATTATAAAAAGGGAGATATTACGGAGGGTGTTAAGGCCACGGTCGGATGCCCGCCTGTTGCACTCGTCGTATGACTCAGAGCACGACGTAACGGCGAGATTTCATCGCAACCACCTGCTCTCGAGCTATTTCGTCTTTTCAAAGAAAATTGTATTTCTCAGAAAAGCCCCATCCACTTACCATCGCTATTGCTTCACAACGCAGCTGTTTTAAAACATTATTAATGCTGTGGGAGGGGATTGACAACAAACTGTAACATACTTTTAATTAATAACACTCATTTTACTATCAAAGTGGATCAGGCCAGCTTAGCCCAAAGGTAAAGTGCTGGTTTAAAGATCAAGACTGGTTGATCCAGGGTTCAATACCCACTCTTGCCTTCAATTAATTTACGTGAGAGGTGAATAAATCTGAACACGTCTTTCTGAACCGTAGGATGAAATTCCGATATAGAACGGAATCCTTTTAAAGAATAACACTCTTCGCCAGATCCCCAGATAAATTCTGTTTTTAACTCTTACCCTCTCCTGCGACCACTGTACGCTACCTCGGGCTACACTTTGACACTCGGATGACTTGGAATCCACATACAAGACTTAAACGCACCAACAGACGTTACAAACTTCTCATGAGACTTTCAAACTCAAAACCAAGACTTACACTAACAGACAAACTACATATATAGAACGCAGTCCTGAAGCCTTTCTGGGCATATGGTATAGAAATCTGGGGTTCCACCAAACCATCCAACATACAACCGTTGCAATCCCTACAGTCAAAAATTATCAGAAAACTCTCAAACTTACCTTTTTACGTCCTCAACAAAATCATACACCAAGACCTCAAAGTCCCATCTGTCCAGAACTTAGCAATGGAACGTTACAAAATATTCCACAACAGATTACAAACCCACCCCAATCCACTCGCTCAAACCCTTTACTCACCTGTAATACCCTCAAACCCCCAAAGGCGCTTAAAAAGAAAATGGCCACGAGACCTTCTAAGTTAAACCAGCTGTGAGGGTAACCATGTTATGGAGTGGCACCAACGGGTGACCACTCATTCCCTGTATACATCCCCGTTAATTGTAAAATAATAATTTAGAATCACTTCTTATAACAATTATTTTTGTAGTTGAAGTGAAAAAAAAAACTCTTACCAGTGCAATTATTAGTTTATGGGTCGTAATATCCTTTTAAACATTCATACTTGGTTTCTTACCCTTATATTTATATGTAGGTATAATTGAGTACAAGGAATTGAGTGTAGAGATGAACACTTTCTGGCATCTGTAGCCACAAGTTCAAACTCTTGTTAATTTTAAATATTATTTAAAAGTTTGAAAACAAGATTACTCTTGTAAAGAGACCTTTACTCGTCTGTCCAATATAACACATTTGGCAATCAGTACAAGGTATCCTATATACAAACTATCTTTTTCCTCCCCCTTATTATTAACAAGCCTATTAAACAAATTACTATCATTACTAAACACAACGGAAAGGTCCAGCTTCTTCAAAAATGAGGGCAGAATCTTTCAAACAGGGGTTATATGGAATGACAACATATTTCTTTTCTATGAGCTGTTCTTCATTGTTTGATATCAGAGATTGTTTCACTCTTTTCTTGATATTATCAATTAATAATTTTGGACACGTTAAAGAACTTGATATGCTATAAATAGTTTTGATTTCTTCCTCTACAAACTCTGTATATGCGACATACATGTATATTACAGGGTATATATAGTTCTGAAATGTGTATTATGGTATTTTTATACACTCTTAAAGCTTTTTTAATACAAAACATTTGTAGTAAAACTGTATATATTAAAAGAAAATAAAAAATCTCATATAAATAACTTATGGTTTTGAACATAAAACAAATCTTTAGAAGAGATTTATGTATTTATAGGAAGCATAATTATGCACAGTAGAGCTTAGTATATGTAGCACCACTTAGTTCTGAGGGCACCACTTCTGGTAACCTTTCGTGGGGTTCTTCTTCTTGCAATGATGGTGGAGTCTTTTCACGTTTCTTTTTTAACAGAACCATAGTGATAATAAAGTATACTGTACTGAATCTTTAATTTATTCATTTCAAAACAAGAAAGCCTTATTATAAACATAAGTTATCATTATTAAATGTAAATGAAAAAAACTCGAGTGTCCGCAAAATGGCGAAATTTTTGCGATAAAAATCATTTTATAAAGTTTAATCCAATGAAAAATAAAGTTTCAATGCTATTTTTTCCTATATTGAAATGTACAGTGCGCCCCAGAATGTTCCTTAATTCATGAATGCGTTCTATGGTAAAAAAGTTTGATTGAAGGCCTGCACTGCATTGATATTATTGTTTCGTCGCTCTTCCGTGTACAAGTTGAAGCCACCTACCTCCTTTAAAACATCTTTTCTGTAAACCGTCTAGGAAGCTGGTGTATTTTGTGCCAAGACCCACCGCTCACACGTGACCTTACTGCTAAACAATGTCCTGTTCCCTCTTATGTTTCATAAGACACATCACGTCCCATGCCCTGAGGACACTACAAAACAAAAATCCCTTTTATCTTTTCAGTTATTCACTTCCCTTTTCTCTCTTTTAATTACATCAAATATAGTTCACCTATTGTGCAATCTTTCAGTATACCCAACTTAACTTTACTACATATCAATTTAAATTAACTATATTAATTCATTACTGGTACAGTCTGTTCTAGTGTGGTATTTTTATTATTTTAATATTATTTGAGGGTGACTATAGCACTGTATCATTAAAACTATTGTACTTCCCCCCTTCTGTACTATAGTACCCCAGCAGTTAGTTTCAACGCCTCCAAGAAGCTCAGTACTTTTGCAGGGTCCAGTGGTAAAAGTTTTCTATGGTTTGTTGAGTGTCCCGAAGCACCTACCTCTGTGCAGCAAAGTTGCCTGACAGTCAGCCAGCAGGTGCAATAGTGTTTCTTCTTTGCAGGATGTGCACAAACCATCATTGATAATGCCCATTCAGGCTCCCTAAGTTTCGGCAGAAAGTGACTTCCTTTCTCATTCTTCGGGACCTTAGGTACACTTGTGGGAGGTTGGCTCCCACTAGTTAGCGTTTTTGGACCCTCTGCGCTTCCGGAGGATGTTCTCCAGACTTCCTTCTCTTTAGTATCATACAGGGGAAAATCCCTGAAGCTCTATCGGTGGTATACGAGTATGTTCGCTTTGGCAGAGTATCGTATACCGGAGTATACTGTGGTATTTACTCATATTGGGGAATTTTGAGAATTACGTCTCCACACAAAACAAAGTGTTTGGAGGTTTTTTATAATTCTTGAAATCCCCCAATATAACTATATCAATACTTACACCTTGTGCTTTAGAGCAGAAATATGCTGACCTCACGTCAAAAAAACGTCAACAACTTAACACTCTTGAAATATAGATTTTTTTATACAAATTTGTTTTTAGCATTAAATTAGTTTTTTTATTTATTAAAGCAGAAATCTAAAAAGATTTTTATTTTACTTATCAAATATTTTATTCTTTAATTAATAATTGAGATGTTTATTTTAAAAGTGGCGTAGGTCGCTTTCTTAATAAAGACATTAATGGTTTCCGTTTTAAAGCATTGTTATAAACATAAGTTATCATTAATCAATCAACATCAATGTTTAAAAATATTGATACGAACTTACGAGAAAATTTACTTGTATTTGTTATCTCAGGATACTTATATCTTTCTCAGTATAAATTATTTATTACAAAATCACCACTTTTCAATACAGTAAAGTGACCTAAGCTACTTGCAAAATAAGCGGCTGAGTTGTAGAGATTGTTAGTTATTATGTAACGTAATATAATTGAAAGTAGACAGGAATTTTATTTTTTTTATTGTGACTGTCGTGATTCTATCCTTTTTAAACTTTCTTTTCTTTGCAATTCACTTTCCTTTTCCTCCTTGTTCCGTTCTTTCTTCTCAAGACGCTCTCTGTACTCTCACTTTTATGACTCCCTCCATCTACTTCTCCATAACCCTTTTTACTTTCTCTCACCCTCTCACTCTCTCTCTCTCTCTCTCTCTCTCTCTCTCTCTCTTATATATATATATATATATATATATATATATATATATATACAGTTCGATGAAAATACGATCCGAAACGAACAAATAAAGTTCAATATAGATAAAGAAACAACGATGGCTCTTCTCCAACAGTCTCTGTACCAGGGCGCTCTCTTATCTCTCCTAAAGACGGTTCAAACCAAAAATTAGAGCTTGTAAGTGTGTGTTCTTAAGTTATATATAATTTTTTAACTAAGAAAATGAAATTTACATTATTTAAAGGAAGAACAATGTTAACCGGACAAAACCTTCTACTAGACTGTCGAATATATATATATATATATATATATATATATCACTGATAAAACGAAATACGATCCAAACTGGACACAATACGAGTTCGAGATTAACAAAGAGCAACACACAAAGTAGGGAAACACACTTACAGACTCAAATTTTCGGGTGATCCGTCTTCAGGAGAAAAGAGAATGGGAGACCAAGCACGTTGTAGGCGCAACGGCAAGTAACCCTTTTTACTTGCCGTTACTTGCCGTTGCGCCTACAACGTGCTTGGTCTCCCATTCTCTTTTCTCCTGAAGACGGATTACCCGAAAATTTGAGTCTGTAAGTGTGTTTCCCTACTTTGTGTGTTGCTCTTTGTTAATCTCGAACTCGTATATATAATATATATATCCTGAATTGTTTTCTTGACCCAATATTTATAAGATGTAACTTTTTTTTTTTTGAGGTTTGAGGTCCAATGATTTAAACTAGTCCTTTTGCCGACGTTTCGACATATATGTATGTCATCTTCAGGGCTACAACATGATTGTTTTACAATTAGCACTACTATTACTACTATTTGGTAATTTGTTACATTTTAATCTGCACAGAAACAAAGAGGAAATTTATTGATAAATCAGTTATTACGACTATGGATTATTTTGTTATACATTAACATAAGGATTTTGTTATAGTTATTCTATTGCTTTAGAATTATTGCATAAGTAAAGAGATCACTATTTGATTACCTTTAGTGATCTCTTTTACTTATGCAATAATTCTAAAGCAATAGAATAACTATAACAAAATCCTTATGTTAATGTATAACAAAATAATCCATAGTCGTAATAACTGATTTATCAATAAATTTCCTCTTTGTTTCTGTGCAGATTAAAATGTAACAAATTACCAAATATATATATATATATGTATTTTTAATAATTATGCTCAAAAGAGTGTTCAGTATCTCTTCTTATTCTCTGTTAAAGTCTCTTCATGTTAACAAACACATACACATCTGTTCTGTTATTTTAAATTGTGAATAGGTATTTTAAATTGTATACAGACCTCATGGTCACCCTGTATTGCGTGAACTGTTAAAAAAAATGAAGTCATTAAAAGAGGTATACAGTAATAATATATTATTCAACGTTAGTTAATTTTAATAATGCTAATTTACAGAAAATATCCGTATGTAAAGATTTTTATAAATTATTACTTAATTTTTTTTTAACATATACTTTATCATAAAAACGAAAAATAGTGTTTTTTTTAAAAAAAAGAGGTAAACCTGTTTAGAGTATGATTTTTGGAGAAAGCCGTAACTGGAAGTGAAGGTGAACGAGCCTCTTGACCAGTCTGTTGGTCTACCTGCTAACTTCTAACTCTTCTACTTTATTGTAATATATTCCTTCTTTCTTTTTTTTTTTTTTTTTTTATATTAATCTTATTAACATTTGAAAAATGTTTCTAGGTTTCTTGTAAATCTTGTTAATAACCATCTTATGTAAAATCTAACTATTTTAAAGGGAGTCAAATATGAGATAACTCTAAAAGAAATATAATAATAATTTTACAATTGTCGTATACATGGATCTGTCTGAAAAAGAATAATGGAGACTTTAACAGAGGATAAGTAGAGAGTGTTCTGTTTTGAATTCTACATATTGTGTGTGTTCACTATAAAATCAGCAAGTGTAAATTTTTATATTCTGGTTGATAAAAAGACAGATAATATAATAAAAGTCTTTGCTGGAACCAAAAAAAAGACAAACATATTTCTCCTTTTATAATATTGAGGGGGATCTGATAACTTTCATTGTTTCTGTTTTTACTTAAAACCTTTTTCATAGATAGAAGTATAAAATTTTGAAATAGAAAAAACTAAGTATTATATTAGAGATTATTTTGCATAGAAAAATAGTCGGGATTTTAACAACAAATGTTTAGTTAGAATGAACACGTGATAAGTGTTTCGAAAAACCGAAACGTTGACAATGAGAGTTTAATTTAAACCTGAAGAACTGATCAAGCCCTGATAAACTTTAATTTTGTTTCTGTTTCACAGTCGATACTTTATCAATATATATATATAAAGATTTCACATAAACACGTGAAATAACAATCAATGATTTTTCATTTATTATCAACTTGTTAACACCAGTTGGGTTTTTGACTCTGACAAAGACCGCTTGTTACGGTTGAAAGATCTTAGTCTTGTTTATCATTTCTTATTGTGGTTTGATCATTATATATATATATATATATATATATATATATATAGGTGTATAATGTAATCGGGATTCGGTCAATTTTCCAGGATCAAAATCAAACTCTCAATGCCGACGTTTCGGTTTTATTTAAAACCTTTTTCATAGGCCTACAAACAAAGGATGACAAGAAATCATATATAAACATCAACATATAACTGACATCAAAATGGAATATTACAGTTGTGAAAAAACAAAAATATATATATATACAAGTAGAAGTAATAGAAAACCTTTTATTTTATTGCTTTTCTATTACTTCTACTTGTATATATATTTTTGTTTTTTCACAACTGTAATATTCCATTTTGATGTTAGTTATATGTTGATGTTTATATATGATTTCTTGTCATCCTTTGTTTGTAGGCCTATGAAAAAAGGTTTTACATAAAACCGAAACGTCGGCATTCAGAGTTTGATTTTGATCCTGGAAAATTGACCGAATCCCGATTACATTATACTCCTATTCTATCCAACGGTTGATATATTATTGAATCTGTTATATATATATAACAGATTCCAATGAAATATATATACATTCCAATGAAATCAGACCCGATCGGAAAATACACTTTGAAATCTTTGAGAAACACGAATGAATAACAGATACTAGGACTCACAGTCAATTTGTCCACCCTTTTCCTAAGGACGGCCGTTAACAGGGTTGAAATATTGAATGTGAGTTGTATCACATTCAGCTTTATCCTTGTATCTGTTTTTCATTCGTGTTTCTCAAAGATTTCAAAGTATATATAATAATGATTTTCTCTTTTTGACTCACTATTCATGAGTTATAAGATTTCTGATGGTTTATTGAAACTACTTCTCTCACCAACGTTTCGACATATACTTATATCTTCCTCAAGGCTAAACACTAGTGTGGTAGCGGGTCTTGAAGTATTTTCAGAGTGGCCTTTTGGATCTCGTTTAGTGACGTTTATGCTGTGGCTGCAGTAGGGAGATGGTAATCATGCATATTGTGGTTTGGCTGACATAGTTAACATGTTACATTAACAATTTAATGATTTACAACAGTGCTATCATCAAGTCAAAGAAAGGAATGCAATCAGATAAAGCTGAACGAAAGATTTAACTTCTAAGGGAAGTATCTGATTCAACGCTTTAAGTCAACACGAGGTTTTGCACAGAAAAAAAAAATAAAAAAAAAGTAATAAAATTAGGTAAATCATAAAAAAGGAAACAGTTAAAAGTTTTGAGAGAAGAACGTGCATGAGGAAATATGGTTCTCTTTTGAAAGAGCCCTTAAGGTCATAAGATTAACTTTTAAGAGGAATTTGCTTAAGGACTTTGAAGGAGTCGTTAAAGTTAAGACGGTGAATTAGCATAGAGGGCAAACGGGAAGTTAGCCTCTTTGTTATGGTGGAAGATATGTGAGCATTCATACAGAGATTAAGCACGCTGGAGGCTAAGCCTGCTTAAATGTCATGTTCATCTGAGCTTCTCCAACCCTCCTCCGTCTTATCAGCCCGACATTGAGTGTCTAAAAAACCAAAGTGATTTATAAAAAACTTGAATAATCCTATAGCTTAAGTTTAAGAATATGCGGAATTAAGCGATGAAAATCAGATACAACGTTGTTTAAACTTTTATATTATAGGTGCTTAGGGTTATAGACAGAAAATGTTCTAGAGATGTAACGAAGTTATATGTATCGAACAATACAGTGATAAACTCAAGGAATACACAAAGCAACTAAGAGAGATGGGGGAGAGATAGGGTGAAATGAAAGGAGCTGAGAGAGAGTGAGAGAAAGAGTATAAGTATTCATATATAAGTGAGAAGCTGTGGTGGGAGAGAGAGAAGAGAAATGACCAGAAGAAGAGAAAAGAGAGAGAGAGAGAGAGAGAGAGAGAGAGAGAGAGAGAGAGAGAAAGAACAAAGTAAGGAGAGCGGAAGTGAGGGATACTATCATAAGAGGGAGAGGTTGAAAAGGAGCGAAAGTTAAAGAATAAAGGAGATACAATACAGAATAGAGAGACAGAGAGAGTTAAAATAGAGAGAAAAGGAAGTGAGAAGAAATACAAAGAGAATGAAAAGAAGGAAGAGAGAAAACAAGGGAAAGATAATAATAGAGAGTGTGTGTGTATGTGTAGTATGTGTGTGTGTGTGTGTGTGTGTGTGTGGTGTGTGTGAGAGAGAGAGAGAGAGAGAGAGAGAGAGAGAGAGAGAGAGTTTAGGAGTGAGGAAGAGAAGAGAAATGGCGAGGAAATGAGAAAAGAGAGAGAATGAATGAGAGAGAAGTTGAGACAAAAGGAACGGTGATAGAGGAAGGATTGTGATACGTAGAACAAGTAGAGGGCTCCTGTCTCTCTCACTCTAACTCTCTTTTTGCCGTTTCATTTTCCCCTTAACAAAGATTCATAATCAAATATCCTAATTGTTGAACAGTAATAGTCAAATTAATAAATCAAATTGTACTTACCTGTTTGAAACACTCCTTGAACATTAATATATTTCGATTCTTTCATCTCAAGTAATGAAATATTCGTCATGAGAGAAAATTCTTGGAGCTGTACCTTCGCTTATGTGTTCTTTATTCTGAAAGCAGCAGGAAAATACTTTAACCATAATAAGGCCACAGTTTTCAATCATATCTTTATAAATTTGATGTTTACATTCCTGTCCTACTGCTTATAAAGTTATTTAATGAATGTTAAAAAATATAATGAATTTCTTATTTGTTAGAAATATAATGAATGTTAAAAAGTCAATTCTAGACATACTTTAAAATTTTGAAATTAGAAAATGTTCTATGTATTTATGCTTTTATATAAAATATTTCTAGTATACTCAAATCACCTGAAATACTACAGATATATTTCGAAAACCATTGTTAATTTCTTTCTTTTATATCTAGTATTTCAAATAACCTACATCGTTTTTTATAGCGATTCTTCCTCTAACGAGGTAAACAAACTATTTTTGAGGAAAGAGGTGTTAATTTTATTTTTATTTTTTAATTAAAATAGTATAGGGATAATAAAAAAATGCTATCTCGATATTTGATGGAAATACATGTTTCTCCAAAGTTCTATTCCCCCCGCTATGGTGAGAGTGTTTCCAAAAGATTGTGTACACGATACGATCCACAATATTTGATGGATCAAATTTATATTTTGTATAAAAGTCAGTGCTGGAGTGCAGAAAAACTCTATATTTCAAATCACTTTAGGCAAGATATTTTTCTCCTTAATATTAGTCGATTAGATATAATATTCAAAATAAATATATTTTATATTAGGTTGTAGGTTTTGAGCTCTGCTGGGCCATTGCATAAGTTCAAACTGTTGTTCAACTGGTTATAAACAATTGTTGGCTGAGTTTGTTGACTGGCGAAACAGTGCCATCTACATGAATCAGCCTGCACTGTCTGACTAGATTAATGAATAGTAATATACGGAATGATGTCTCGTTTAGAAATCATTAAGTGAGCCTTTGTACAGTCAATCCATTTCTCTATTGTGATGGTCTAACACTCCAACAGAGAGACACTCTTTAAGGTAGTATGTAGGCAGAGGTGTACCAGCAGGTGGGCCTAGGCATCAAGTGCTTGTTAGTTGAAACTGTAGGTCATTATGAACTTCAGAAAAAAAAAAACTGACTTGCCTTTTCTGATGAGCCCGTATTCATCAACTATGACTATAAAGGGGCAAATGTCTTCAAATAGAACCAACCTCATCGCTGATCTACAACATCACAACTAGCAAACTGTAGGGCTCATAGAATCATTCAAACCAAAAACATTTTATCATTTTAGCTTTAAATGGAACTTAACAAACTCGTTTCTATACAGATATTATGAGTAAGAGTGGAAGAGATAAAGAGAGAGGGAGTGAGAAGGTGAGGAAAGGTGTGTGTGTGTGTGTGTGTGTGTGTGTCAGAGAGAGTGTGTGAGACAGAGAGAGAGAGATTAAAAAGAGGTAGAGAAGGAGCGAGAGAGAAACAGTAAAGAAGAGAACAAGAGAGTGAGATAGAGAGAGAAAGTAAGAAGAGGAATAGAAATAAGTTATGAGTAATTGAAGGAAAAGGAAGTGTGTAGAAAGAATGAGATAAGAAGCTAAATTTTAATTTAAAATAAATTAAATTTTCTTTTAGAAGCTAAAGAGAGAGGAGGGATTAGGCGAGAGTGAGGAGAAAGATTTGTGTGTGTGTGTGCGTGTGTGTGTGTGTGTGTGTATGTGTCAGAAAGAGAGGAAGAGAGAAAGAGAGAGAAGAGAGAGAGAGAGAGAGAGAGAGAGAGAGAGAGAGAGAGAGAGAGAAAGAGAAAGTTGGATAGTACTGTAAAGTCCAAAGAGCTGTTAAATAGATAAATACATCTAAAAATATTGATATTAAAAACATATTATTAATCTAAGTACAAACATGTAAAGAATATTATAAAATTTTAAAATGTCTCAAAGACGTTTCACCAAATGAGATTATCATTGGTCTGTCAAATCGTCATTCAAATTAAGATTGACAAAATCAGTAAATTTTTATTCTAATATAATATTACTAATAGTATTATTATTATTTAAGTATTTACTAACCACCTCTAACCACCTCGTAAGATTGATATTTTTGGATTTCCTTTTATTTCAGTTTTTTTTCCTCTCAATATTCTTCATTATTACTTTTTAAGTTTTTTTTATTTATATTTCCTCATTTTCTTCAGTTTCACTTATTGTTACTTTACTTGAACCGGGCTTATGTGTGACTTTCAAAGTTTGTCTCCAACCTTCGTTTCAGAAATGAGCTTGGTACCCCTATCTCAACTCTCCTGATGACGGTTCAACCGAAAATTAGAGACTATAAGTGTGTTCGTATCTTTACTCTGTATCTATAGTTTGTTGTTAAACGTTTATTGTCCTTAATGGATCGTTTTGCTGTAGACAATATAATTATATTATATATAGTAACTTAATATCCTTTCCTCTGTTAGGTACCACAGCTACTTCAATCCACCCACATCCACCTACCCATCCAAATCCACCCACCCGTCCACAACAACCAACCTATCCATACCCACTAACACATACCTACCCACAAAGGCATATGTATGATCATATTTTATTAAAGTCAATGAATTAATTCAAATTAACATAGTGGTAGTCCATAGTCGATTTGTTGTGGCCTTTCTATTTAATAATAGAACAGAAGCCGCCTTGCTGCTGTTCTTCAACAGGCTCCCAGTCTGTATGTCACACCCTTGGTAAGTGTCCGCATCTGGATTCGATTAGACCCCACTGATTCGTCACGTGCTTCTATACTCTGAACCTTGGCCGCCAATTCAACATCATCTGCTGCTCAAGCCACTGTTCGACTAACACTAACTTCTTTGTCTAACTCACTAGCTATTCGAGCAGTTATTGTGTGATATCAACTCATCATAGTCAGGAAAATACATTAAATCTTCACCACCACAAGGAATTCATTATACGACGCGTTTCCAAAACTTATTCATCAGCAGGCACATCCACAATATAAAGAAAGAATGCATAAACAATTTTTTTAATGATAATTTTGTTTTAAATTCGTTAAAATTTTTATTCCTTTATATAACTTCAAAAAAAAAAGTATACTTTTGTCTTTATATTGTAGATGCGCCTGACGATGAACACTAGGGAGTCGAGATCAAGGAAAAAAAATTTAAAAAGGAGAATAAAGGTGAAGAAAACAAAAAATAATGTAAATATATACAAAATTATTGTATAAAAAAATAAAATAAAAGACAATAAAAAACAGTTTAAATTCAAGCCATTTTTCGAGCGGGTCCCTAGGAGCCAAAACTTTTCAATTCACTTCTTCTCCTGAGAACGACCGCCATAACGGTCAAAATATTGAAAAGTGAGTGTTTGTTACATTTCTGTCTATGTTTCTCAGTTTATTCTAAGTAATCTGTCCTGCCGGACTGTTTTTCGTTTTTCATGGTATATATATATACCTTAGTCTTGTATATATATATATCTTAGTCTTGTTTTCCTATTTCTTATTGCGGCTTGATCTTTGATTGTTATTTCACGTGTTTATGTGAAATCTTTTGATATATATATATATACCAGTTGGGTTTTTGACTGACGAAGACCGCTTGTAACAGTTGAAAGATCTTAGTCTTGTTTACCCATTTCTTATTGCGGTTTGATCATTGATTGTTATTTCACGTGTTTATGTAAAATCTTTTTTTATATATATATCAATGATCAAACCACAATAAGAAAATGGGAAAACAAGACTAAGATCTTTCAACCGTAACAAGCGGTCTTCGTCAGAGTCAAAAACCCAACTCAATATATATATATATGTACGAAATACATTCTTTAACAGGACTCGGTCAGGTCGTCAGGTTCAAATTAAATTCTCATTGTCAATATTTTGCTTTTTATTTAAAAAATTTTCAGAGACATAAATATATAATTCTAAAACAGTAAAACTAAGGATTACATTAAAGATTTTTTTTTTTACAAAGAAAACACTTTGCAGATTTCAGCAACAACTAACTAGTTTGAATAAACACATGACACTATGTCACTTTTCTAAAACTCTTTCATGTTTGTAAAATAACTTATTTTTATTTGAATACATTATAGTTAATTAAAAAAAAAAATAAAATAAAAATAAATTTAATGTTGTTAGCATAATTGATTTTTTTTTTTTGCAAAGTTTGATGAAGTTCTTGTAGAAACATCTGCTGGTGGAGATTGAAGGCTAGGGAATGGGAGGACTCCTCAAGGAGGCGGTAGGGTTGTGAAGGGGGGGGGGGGGGTGGTAATTTAGAAGATAGCTGAGGGATCTCTAATTGCAGTAGGAAGTGGCTCATACAGGTGGGAATCTCCCCAGTCTATTTTACTTCAGGAATATCAAATGATTGTTTCCTTCCTGCAAGACAGCTGTTCCTTTTTTGGATTCATCAAAGTCAATGAGATGGCAATATACTCACGCGACATTTCATGCTATATTTAATACAAGGCTTGGAAATCTGGGGTGGTCTACACTCATACAAACAATACAGCCAACTCGTTAGCAAAATTTAAGTAAATATCATATATAATATAAATATATATATAGTTCAATGTACATAAAGAAACGTAGAGAAATTAAAAACACACACTTACAGTCTCTAATTTTCGGTTGAACCGTCTTCAGGAGAGATAAGAAAGGGAAACCAAGCGCACTAGTACAGAGACGGTTGGAGACCAACCACTTAGAGACGGTTTGGTCTCCAACCGTCTCTGTACCAGTTTGCTTGGTTTCCTTTTCTTATCTCTCCTGAAGACGGTTCAACCGAAAATTAGAGACTGTAAGTGTGTGTTTTTAATTTCTCTACGTTTTTTTATGTACATTGAACTGTATTTGTCCATTTCGGATCGTATTTTCATCAAAAAAGTATATATATATATATATATATAAATAATAATCAAAAATAACTCTTGATATAATATATGAATTAAACACCACAATAAACAAATATATATTAATTACGATGCTCTAGTAATTTTTGACTCGTCAGAGTCAAAAGCCTAACTCTGGAACGAAGACTCAACTTGTTACGGTTGAAAGATCTTAGTCTTGTTTTCTCATTCCTTATTATATTTTGATCATTGATTGTTATTTCACGTGTTTATGTGAAATTTATATATATATATATATATATAGATAAAATTATAGACCATAAAATAGAAACAGAATTAACGTTTTTTGCGACTTGGTCAGTTTTTCAGGTTCAAATTAAACTCTCATTGCTAACGTTTCGGTTTTAAAAGATTTTGAATAAAAACTTTCAGAACCTGAACAACTGACCGAGTCCTGACAAACTTTAAGTTTATATATATATATATATATATATATATTACATATATATGTATATATATGGGCAGATGGAAAAATTTGAGCATGTCCTCCCTCTGAAAAGATGTTAAGCCTTTGGTATAAAGCCTGTATGCACGTCATCTCTGGAGATCACCAGCGAATATTTCTGTGGACGTTGTAATTAGCAGTTCCGGACATTGTCAAGATGAGAACATCAGTCTGGTATGAGAAGGAGTCGTATATTCATGGTAGTACAGTCTTGCAGACTTGCAAGTTGGTTTATCTGAGTTGTTGTATATTTTAGAGGTCTTCAGGTTCTAATATTTAGCTTTGGTAGGAACCAACGTCAAGTAGAAAAAGTCAGGAGTTGGGTTCCTTTCCAGAACAAGGAGATTTGGATGAGTGGGCAGTTTTTTATCTTCAATGTAATGTAGTCGAGTAATGTAGCAATAAATATATTTCCAACTCATATCGCGTCAAATGAAGACATTTCTGGTAGCCCTGTCTGTAAGGTGGGCATACTTATTCTGTACTATGTGGATGCACTTCTTGTTCGTGGTTAGAGGTGGTTAGCCGTTGGTCCCGAGACTATACGATGTCAGGTTTTCTTTAAAGATGTCTACTCTAAATACACTTGAGTTAGGCAAAATTAAGCAATCCCAATGAAAAAGCATCTGTCTGCCTGGTATCACAAAGGGTCAAAGTTCAGCCTATGTAGTATGTTCCCTTTGGGGCTGCCACTCCAACCTAACCTAACCTATATATGATATTCTAACAAATTCCTATTCCCATACATCTTAGTACAAATATTCGAAACACATTTATCAGTAGTTTAAAAAGACGCTGTCAAATGAATTATTATTTGTTCAGTCACACAAAGCCTGTGTTGTTTGTATATTATGATGTACGATAGAATACTTATTTTGTAGGTTCTGACACTATTTTTTATTATATCGAATATTCCTGCTCAGCAAATGCTTATTCTTGTTTTAAAGTAATATTTAAGCTGTCTTACATAGAATTCTTTCTTAGCCTTGTTTTCCTATGTCTCGAGTGTTACATGCATTAAACTGTATTAGCATCTCGATGTCACTGCGGTGTCAATAACCTCGAATGAAATGGAAGTAAGCCTCCTTGAATGCTCCTGTTTCTATTCAACTCCAAAATTAACATTCCCTGCTACTGTAAACAGATCTTAACAACAAACCAAACCAATTTTATATTCATCTCTAACAAAAAAGTCAATAGCTTTTGATAATTAATAAAAAATTTCCAACAATTTAGAATTAACAGAATCTTTATAAACTTATAGATAACCATATGCAACTTTACAGTTGATACCACGAAAATTTAAAATTATTAATTTACAAGAATTGTGGCAATTACGTCTCAATTGTAGAGTGTAAAGTTATATCATAATGGAGAACACAGCTGACTTTAATGAATGAATATTAGAGAACTTTGTTCACTCGGGTCACTATCTACATGCAAACTCATTTCTTTTAAAGACAAGTTAATCATCAGAACTCCGTTTTATTACGCTCAAAGTAATCCTCACCTTCTGATGGAAGGAAAAAGGGTTCAGTCTTGTGGAGTATGTGTTTTGGCAGTTATTCAAAGTTCCCGGTATATTGAGACCCTATTTCTTTGAAGATACAATCACTGGGGAGACGTACCTTGCGATGAGGTTCTGATGAGGTGAATTTCTTCTACCTCATCTGCAGAATGAGGACCCTAGATTATTTTCATGCAGAAAACCATGAATTAATCTTTGTAATAAGTGTAAAGTTACTTATGAGGACCTTAGATTATTTTCATGCAGAAAACCATGAATTAATCTTTGTAATAAGTGTAAAGTTACTTATGAGGACCTTCGATTATTTTCATGCAGAAAACCATGAATTAATCTTTGTAATTAGTGTAAAGTTACTTATGAGGACCTTAGATTATTTCATGCAGAAAACTATGAATTAATCTTTGTAATAAGTGTAAAGTTACTCATGAGAACCCAAGCGTAAAAAAAATATAAACTATTTTAAAAACTTATAACCCTATATTAAAGATAGAGGGAAACCAGTCATAACTCGTAAGATGTTCTTGGAGTCATTGGTGCGCTTTCAGACGTTGTCCATCTTTGATCGTAAGTAAACTAAGGAGTTGTTGTCAAGGGGATATATATATCAACTCCTTAGTTGTCAATCGAAGATGGACAACGTCCGAAAGCGCTCCAACGACTCCATGATCATCTTACGAGGTATGACGGTTTTACCTATTTCTAATATAAATCATACTAACCTCAGTGGTATTAACAATATGCATGATTTTAAAAACGTAAACATTTTTTGAAGGTTTTCAAAAATTTTTTAATTTTTTCTTCTGTTTGAAGGTATTGTTAGTTAATATACCTGTGTAGCAAGGCAAACACTGCTTAAAATCCATAACGTCGCATGTACGTTGAATTTTTAATCCATTCAAATTTTAGCTTTTAAGTTCGGCATATACAAATGTACTTCTTAAGTTTCAGCTTCCTTTGTCTTTTGGTGGCTGAGTATACTTTTGACAAAATTATTAGACAAACAAACAAACAGGCAAAAATTGTTCTACTAGTGGATTCGATTTCTATAATGTATAAAACGTAAAGATAACTTAAAATAGCTCAATAACTTAGGTAAATGTGTTTAAAAAATAACATTTAAATACTTATATAAATAAAATGAAACTTTTTCAAAGATAGTTATATTAAAAAGAAAATGAAATATTTGGAGGGACACTTGGCATTGACTTTTTTTTGCTATGGTCTGTTTAGTGTTAACTCATGGATGCTTTGCCGGATACTTCTCATGGCCTTGCTATCCATGAATTGGCCAACCCTCTCATCTGAAGCATGAGACAGCAGGAAGCATGAACAAAAAAGTTACGCTCACATTTCTTGCGAATTACTTTTTTTTTTTCTTTAAAGAAGCTGACTAAAGGAGCAGATGCGAGTGGCAGCGCAGTAAATATAACTGATTCCCGTCAGATTGTCCTTTCAGGAAACCTAAAGTCTTCCTCTTCCTTCAACATCCAAACATTTCTTCTTTTTTTTGACCATCACAAAACAATTAAACTCCAATCCAAAACCGAAATTCCTTTGCTACTTTGGACTCAACAACCTTTTTTTTTAAAGCCTCATAAAATGGTCTTGAATATCTTTTACCTTATAAATGGTAAAAGAAATGAATACCTCATAAATTCTTGACTACTTTTAAAGAATTTACAAATAAGAAAGTATATCTCCTCCAAATACTTGCTCTTACACGCTTATATACAGGATTTCTTTGTTATTTTTAGCGCTTTGTTTTTTTTTTATACATAAATCTTTGGACTTTGTGTGTCTCTAGTTGAGATTCCATTCCAACTTAACATACGCTTTCATTTTTCCTTTTGATTCGATATTTTTTAAACACATTCAACTTTAAGATTGACTAACTGCTAAAAAAGAAAACTAACAAGTAAGTCTAAACCTAAACGTATGATTTCAAAATGAACAACCATCTTTCTATCAGGTTCTGTACTTCTCCATCTTCAAGAGTATATTGATAAGACCTAGTGTTCTCCTAAATATTGTCAGCTATAGTCAACACTGTGAAACTCCTGTCTGATAGACGCCTCAAAGTACAACTCTAATTGAGCCGTTTATTTTGAAAGTGGCCTAATTCTATTTTCCAAAAAAATTTAGCTAGCTATTTAAATAATTACATTTTTACGTTATCTTTACCTTTTGCAGCAAATTGTACAACATTTATTTAAAATTACTAAGTTTTTTTATAACAAAAATTAGTTGATAAATAAAATGACAATATTTTTAAATTTTGTAAAACGCAAACCCTTAAATATCTCGATTTTAACATAAATGGAATTAGGCCACTTTCAAAATAAGCGGCTCAATTAGCAGAACAATATAATTCTTGTATATTTATGCAGCCTCGTCTATCTTTGTTTCTTATTTTCGTTTTCCACCTTTTTCTAGTCTTATTTCTTTTATATCTCACTCATTTTCGTATTTCTTTTTGAACAATATTGTTTCATATTTTTTAGCAATATGTCTATTTTATTTAAATTTTGTCGGAAAAAATTTATATATATGTTTCTTTCATTAGACGTTCTGCGTCTTCATTTTTTGTTGTTTTTTTTTGGAATACTTTCATTTTCATATTTCATTTGTAAAATATCCTTGTGTTTGTTTCAGAAGATGTAGTTCTTCTATAGCTTAGAACACCTAGCTAGACGGTTTGTCAGGTATGTATGTTATTCTGTTGTAACTAGAACACTATGTTTCTTTTTGAAATATTTTTTACGAATTTTTAAAAAATATGTTGGCTGAGTTAACATTTATGAACTTGAAATAAGGAAAAGAAACAGTAACTTTCCACACAAAATATTTTATCTTACGTCGATTTTTTTCGAACACTTTGTGTTCCTACTGAGGTTATGTACAATATATACTTCAATTCATATTTTATGGATAGAAACACTGATTATGAATAAAAACACGAAGAGATGGAAAGAAACACTAAGTCTCCATTCAAAAGATTTTATCCAATGTGTGTTTCGAATAATTAGTGTTTATCCTGAGGCTATGTAGAATATATTACTTCTATTCATATTTTATGAATAGAAACACTAAATTATGAATAAAATACGAAGAAAGGAAATTAAACACTAAGTCTCCATACAAAAGATTTCATCCATCGTCGACACATTTCGAACGCTTTGTATTATTGCTGAATTCGTATACAATATATATACTTCTATTCATATTTTATGAATAGACACATTCAATTATGAATTAAACAACCAAGAAAGGGAAGGGAGCACTAAGTCTCGAGATAAAAGACTTTATTCAATGTCAACAAGTTTCGAACACCTAGTGTTCATCCTCAGGTTATATCTACAATATAAAACTTGTATATTTATAATGTGGAAGTTTGAAGATGAACACTAAGTGTTTGAAACTCGTCGACATTGGATGTAATCCTTTTTGTGGAGACTTAATGTTTCTTTTCCTCATTCTAATCATGAGCAAATAATACCACACAATCAATGATTCCACTGTTCATGAGTAAATAATACCACACAATCAATGATTTCACTGCTCATGAGTAAATAATACCACACAATCAATGATTTCACTGCTCATGAGTAAATAATACCACACAATCAATGATTTCACTGCTCATGAGTAAATAATACCACACAATCAATGATTTCACTGCTCATGAGTAAATAATACCACACAATCAATGATTTCACTGCTCATGAGTAAATAATACCACACAATCAATGATTTCACTGCTCATGAGTAAATAATACCACACAATCAATGATTTCACTGCTCATGAGTAAATAATACCACACAATCAATGATTTCACTGCTCATGAGTAAATAATACCACACAATCAATGATTTCACTGCTCATGAGTAAATAATACCACACAATCAATGATTTCACTGCTCATGAGTAAATAATACCACACAATCAATGATTTCACTGCTCATGAGTAAATAATACCACACAATCAATGATTTCACTGCTCATGAGTAAATAATACCACACAATCAATGATTCCACTGCTCATGAGTATTTACTTCTCACTTCGTGATATGAACATTTCGAAAGGATAATATAAACATTTTCTCTTATAAAACAGCGAAAGGTTACTATTTGTTTTAAATTCTTCATTCTGCAGTCAATACCTGATAAGATTATTATTTCTTTTTTTTTGAAAGTCTTTTCCTTACTTTAGCAGAGACTCGTTAGTTGGTATATATTGTCAACTTTCACATTTTTAATTTGCTCTCTGTCTCCCGTTATGAAACCAGTCCAATGTTAAAAGTAAAAATTAGTGTCATTCTGAGTTGTAAATTCTCAAACCGTTACTCATTCAATTAATTATTAAACAAGTGTATAAATTAAATCATTTTTAAATTTCTCTCATTTTTAATATAATTGTTTAATTTTTTTTTAATTTTGGTTTAAAGTATTTTTTTTATCTATTAATATAATAATTTATTTTTTTTTAGTATATATGTTTCATATGCATAAACGCAGATTAAATTGAAATGTTTACCCAAAGAAACGAAGGCCATGTTAGTTCAGTGGTTAACGCGCTCGTCACTGAGTTCGATACGCACTCTGGTCCTCGATTTATTTACGCGGAAAGTGAATAATCTGAGTACGTCGTCCCTCGAAGATGACGTTAAGCCGTCGGTCCCGAGCCTTTACAATGTCAGTTATAAGTTAAAAATCCCTACTCTAAATACACTTTACTAAATATACTTTACTCTAAATTTACGACTCCCAATTTAGAATCAATCTTTCTTGTATGGTATGACAAAGTGTGAAATGTTGGCCTATGAGGTAAATGCAAGCTTATTGCCTGTACCACAGTGATTAGTAAGCATATTTTTATATAAATCAATCATGCAACTGAAATCACAAAAACAAATCTGGAGTGGCCTACACTCAACTTTACTATAAGTAAACTTAATATAAAACTTCTTGGGTAAATAATATATAATGTCTCATTTAAGCATAATATAATCGTCTAAATGGGAGATGTTTATTAGTCTTTCATTCCTGAGGTAGTACAGATAGTGATTGATCCACTTATCAATAGATAAGCCTTTTTTGTATGTCTCAGAAATAATGGATATACAATCATTAGTATTACTACAGCAGTAATAACATTATGAAAAGCCAAAGTGAAAATTTGCTTATACGAAATAATTGCCTACAAGAGAGCATGGCTTTTGCTCCAATAGCCAGTGGATCTCTTACATACTCGTAGATTATGTAAGATAATACATTATCAGATAATTTATTATCTGACCTCCTTCTACATTTAATACTTAAGTCAAATTTTCCCATTTAGAACTTGCAAATACTTTTATAATTTTAAAAACATTACCAAGTTTTTGTTTGAAATGTCAAACACATGTAAGAAATAATGTCATTTTCAGATAATTTTTAATTTAGGATGTAAGATAATTTCTAATAAGTATTATTTTTGAAAGAATTTTTTTTTAATTCTGAATAATGTCCTACATTTTTGATCTTTTATCAAATTATTATACTGGGAATTTCTTGGCATGAAATTTTTATTGAATAAAAAATATTTCCCTTTGTTATAAAATTCTGGATATATTTTTCGTTTATTTCATTTGTAACCACAAAGGTAATAACCAAATTTCAAAACTCTAGAGTTCGCAGTTTATGAGAAAAAAATGTTTTCTAAAATCAGGTTTGTGGCAAAAAAAAGTGACTTTTCCGTCATGCATAATTCTTCCCAAACAATAGGAATCATCTACAAAATAGGGCCCATTTTTTTTTGCAAAATATAAATTTGATCCATCAAAGATTCTGGACCGTAGCGTGGTAAAAGCAATGCTAACACAATCACCCACCCACCCACCCACACACAGACATCATCGAAAAAACTTCATAAAACAACTTTTGGGACCTCAAAACATATAATTCCGTCAAAATCTGGAGATCGAATTTTTTCTCGATCACTATACTTTACTTATAGTAAAGTAAAAGTGGTTAACACTCACAATACATTTCGATTTTTTTCTGTCTTTTGTAAAAGAGAAAAAGAAAAATAAGAGGAAACAGAGAAGTGGGGAAGTGAAACCGTCTACCGACCGATCAGAGTGACACAGTGTGTAGACAACTTACCGTCGTCAACCAGTCAAAGCTACGAGGAAATGAAAAAGTGAAAGTCATATTCAAGTGAAAGAAGGGGAGGAAAAACTAAAAATTAAGGCTGAAATGAGAAATAATGAAAATACAGCAGAAAAAAGAATCAAGAAAGAACTAAACTTTAGAGTGTTGAAAAAATAAAAAAAAAGAAATATCAATTTTGAAATTACGGAAATATTAATCTGCAAGTAGGGTAAAAAAGTGTATGGAATAGTCTCCACATATAAAGGTATCTAAACAACGGGTTACTAAAAAAAAAAAATTGAGTTTCTAAGTGTGTTTTTTACTCTGTCAGTTATTCTTTTACGATTTTTAACTCGATATATCAAATTATATGTTAATGTAATTACATAATAACATAAACACATGCTACGAAGTTTTCTAGAATCAACAGAGGAGCGAATCTAAATTATTACCTGATTTGCTTTAATGTATGACGATATAAAATCAAGCGCAGAGTCTGTGGTACGTAATACTTAATACTTCATACATATTACTTAATCTGGTTTCAGACCGCGAATACGACATCTTTACTGTACAGACGAACTTATATCTGAAATAAATTACTGACATTCCAAGTTATAGTAGCACAGTAAGCCAGCAGTAGAAGGCCTCTGCCCTGGAACTGCTAGTTACAACGTGCACTATAGTGCGCGGATATATTCGTTGGTCGTTGGTTTCATGCCTGAAAAAGAACACTATACGAGTATGTTGGTAACTTCGAAGCACGTTGTATAGGTTATCAAACTTATATACGTGGAGACTATTTCATTGTCTTCTTTACCCTACAATGAGTAAATACCACATAATACTTTATTGCACTACTTTAGAATTATCTGTAAAGATACGGTTTATCAACACACATATTCTTCTTTTGTTGAATAAGTTAGTTATTTCTTTGATAAATCGAATAATTAGACTAAGAGTATTTTTCGTTATTTGAGTTTTTTTTCTTTCTTTCTTTTTTTTTGCTCGTAGAATAATTGTTATCTAAGACTCAACTGGAGACGGACTAAAGTGGCCATTTCATTATCGTTAGTTAAATTATCAGAGGCTTCAAGCAATTGAAAGTGTAATCACACCAGGTACTAAAGGCAGTGATAAGGCACTTTATGTATGAAGAAAGATTAAACAGCACTTCTTCGAGTACACTTATCTTCCCTCATTTATTATAATTGATCGAGGACCAGTTCACTGAACCTGTTTACTTTACACTCGAAAATTTTTATTTTCTGGTTGATAAAAAGACAGATAATATTAATAAAAGTGTTTGTTTTGACTAAAAAATCTTCAAGTATGTTTTTACTGGGAGACTATTAAGGATATATCAGATTACTATAAAATTGGAAAAATGATCCAAACTGGACACAATACGAGTTCAAAATCGAAGAAGACTGAAAAAACACTTACAAACTCAAATTTTTGGGTAATCCGTGTTCAGGTGCTTCAGGGTTCAGCGTCTACAAATGCTTGGGTTTCCTCTCTCTTTTCCTCTGAAGACGGAATGGCCCAACATTTGACTTTACTTTGTTACTCTTCTTCGATTTTGAACTCGATGTTTGAAATCATAGTTATGAATAGCATAAACATATTTCAATACGAAGTTCTTAAAATCAACAGTGGAGCGAGGCCAAATTATTACATGATATGCTATAATGTATGACGATATAAAATACATAATATTATTTAATATTTCAATAAAACGGTAACACTATTACCTATGAAGTAAAATGATAACAAAAAATATGGTCATTTACCACAGAAAAAACTAAAAATGTCATTAAAACTGGTCAACAGTGCGACTTAATGAGTTAGAATAAGGCGATTTTTTTTTATTTATTACTATATTATATCTAAACTGTTTTGATTCCCTGGCGTTCCCAAGCCTTCCGGCTACCACACCGTAAAACCAAACCAGGCCGACGCTTGATACATGCTGCCCTTTCGTCACCCCATGCTTACTCACAAAGCATGGGGCGTCCGAGGTTGACATCGCGAAGGCGGGCAGCACGATACTACTTCACGCAACAGACTTATAAAACCACGCAACAGTGCCAAAGGTCAATGATCAACCGTATTATAACTGTTAAACCATGACACTTCAGAGACAGGTGGGTAGTTAATTCATTAAGTCTACGTTTCCTAGGGGTACTGGGATATTCCCCCTAGTGCGAACTTACAGACTAATATAATAAATAAATAAATAAATAAAAAATAGTTAAAGCTATAGTACTAATCTACTAGGGGTACTCAATATTTCCTCCTAGAATTATGATAAGACTAATTAATAAATAATATAAAAATAGACTATATTAATGGGCTATAATAATGACCGCTTAGCCCTACCCACATGATATATGTATTTAATAAAGATGTGGTAGTGCTTATTGAATGCCTCACAATAGAGTCTCCCACAGGCTTGCCAGTCGACATCTCAAAGTCGTATCTTAGACGCTCGAACCTCTGGCATGTTCGACTATATTACTATATTATATCTACCGTAAGAGAGGTAACAAATGATAGTGATACATGATACATAAAAGTGAAATAAAAGAGTGGAGAAACGACCCATTGGTAGTACTCCATATACAAAGATTGTTCAGATCACTTGCAGCTAGTCTTGACAGTTAGCATTGCTGAGTAGATCTCGGGGCCGACATCTTTTTAGCCTTCTAATAGGGTTGATAGGAATCTGGAGGGATGATAATTACTGAATAAAAGGGTTGAGATTGATGGGTAAAGATTCATTGAAATCGCGGGATCGGGATTGGATTTCTTGGTGGATTAAAGGGATTTTCAGATCATTATGAATGGTGTCGTTAGACACATAAAAGGGAGCTTGGACACAATTTTGCGAAGGATTTTGGATTGGGCTGTTTGGATTCATTCGATATTTCAACGCTTGGTTGATACCCAGATAATAAGTTGAACAAACAATAAGTCCCGACACAAAAGATTTTATGAAACATCAACGCGTTTCGAACACTTAGTGTTCATCGTCAGGTCACATCTCCCTCTATAAGGTGATGTTGAGTGTTCAAGGATATGACTCCATTCGTCAAGGTGTCCCGTCCCTATGACTCAGCATTCCCTTAGTAAGTCAGATGTAACCTGGTGATGAGTACAAAGTGTTCGAAACGCGTTTACGATTAATAAAATCTTTTGTGTGCAGACTTAGTGTCCCTTCCCCTTATTCTAATTAAAAGTAAATACTAAACAATAAATGATACCATAGATCGTGCCTTACAGAGTGTTTTAACACTTTCTATAGCCTCCCATCCACTACAGTCAGACATAATCAAAAATTCATGACTTGTGCAATCCGTTACAGTGCGGTATTTACTCATGATGGGGAAATTTCAAAAATTGCGTCTCGATACAAAAAAGCTTTATGTTAAAACTAACAACGCGTTTCAAACTCTTAGTGTTCTTCTTCAGGTTTAGGTCTGTACTGTTGAGGGTGTTATCGTAACAAGGACTCTATATTCTCTATGAATCTCTGGCGTCATAATATAGTTTATTATAAGCTAAACTGAAGAATTTAACTGAAGATGATAGTTATGCTTCAGTAATACTCACTGAAATCGTGAATAATAAATTGGCATTAATATGATGTAGATACGTTTACAGATTTATTATAGAGACACTTGTTGTTCCGAATGTTTATGATTCTGCCATGTATAACCTAATAATTCCGTTCTATTTACAAATGTTGAAGAAAATAATAAAACTTTCCATATACAAATTTATTTTATAAAATTTTATATTTAGAAAACCCTGTATTCTTCTTCAAGTTAAAAAAAAACGTTTGAGTTCGATATTGCGTAAGAACCGTAATAAAACACTACGACGTGAAATCGCATCGTTTAGATCAATTTGAATGTGGTGAGTTTTTTGTTATTTTCTCTCACCATTTACAATATTTGCTGATTTAGTTTCATGGTAATTCAATATTATTTTGCTTATTTGTTTTAGCGAAGGTTTGTATGAAGCAAATGCGTATATGAATCTACGCCGTTGAGAGCAGAAGCAGGTCATTTATTTCTGTTGCACTCAGTATATGGGTCTAAGTTGAATAATGATCCCTAAAGCTTATTTATGTGATAAATAAATAGAAAAAAAAAAGACTGAGAGAGATGTTGTTGAATGAAGTTAATTAGTAAAGGTTTGGTGTGCTGGGCTGGTGGGTGTTGATTGTGGGAGGAGAGTGGGAGAGGAGGTCGATGTACTCCACAGCTGTCTGTCGCCTGGCGTGATAATTAAGATCATTAGGTGCAGTGGTCGCCACCTGTGCTGCATTGTCACCGGCTTGAGTGCGCGTGCGCACTGGTCTCCAGCCAGTGGGTGCTGTCTGAGTCGAGTGTGTGCCAAACAAGTCGGTGTGGAAAAGCCAGTGGTCAAGGAAACGAAAACTTGCTCTTATGTGTGTCAAATAGAAATATCTTTCATGGAAATGTATTAACTTTGTCTGGAGTGTGGTTTAAAACAGTGAACTATTTGGTACCAAATGTTCATGCCAAAGGTTCAAAGTATGTCATGCCAAATGTAGCTCATATTGGGAAAATTAAAGAAGTTGGTCTTCAACATTCCGTGATGTATTGTTATGTGGGTCAAAGCACACTAGTATCCTATGCCAATGTAGCTCATATTGGGAAAATTAAAGAAGTCGGTCTTCAACATTCCATGATGTGTTGTTATGTGGGTCAAGGTACATCGGTATATGGCAAACGTAGCTCATAATGAGAAATGAGAAATAATGAGATTTAATGATGATTAATTTAATGATTTAATGATATAAATAGGCTAAACATTGGCCCTTTGTGATACGACTCAATGTAGGTTAGCTTGCAGTAGCACTCCCTCAAGATAACACGCATAGGCTAAACATTGGCCCTTTGTGATACGACACAATGCAGGTTAGCTTGCAGTGGCACTCCCTCAAGATAACACGCATAGGCTAAACATTGGCCCTTTGTGATACGACTCAATGTAGGTTAGCTTGCAGTAGCACTCCCTCAAGATAACACGCATAGGCTAAACATTGGCCCTTTGTGATACGACTCAATGTAGGTTAGCTTGCAGTGGCACTCCCTCAAGATAACACGCATAGGCTAAACATTGGCCCTTTGGGATACGACTCAATTCAGGTTGATTCTACATTGGGAGTCTTAAATTGCCTATCTCAAGTGTATATAGAGTAGAGATTTTTAACTTCTCTTGAAATCAAAATGGTTCGGAACAGACGCTTTAAAGTCCTCTCAGAGAGAAGACATATTCGGATTTGTTCACACCCCACGTGAATAAGTCCAGGTTTAGTGAGGGCATTAGATCCCGGACCGACCAAAGGCAAGCACATTGCCACTTGGCTACCCTGGCGTCCCCAGGGTCACAATGATATAACTAATAGGAGAAGGACTTCGAAATAACTTCAACTGCAAAAATCGGTACATGTACTTACTCACCCCATCATTAAATGCCAAATTAACAGCAGAGGACCGTGAACTTAATCATTAATTACAGCATGCGGTAGAGTCAAAGCCCAAAAATTCATCGGTCGTCAGTCATTAAATGCCAAATAAACGGTCACAATCACTGCAATTTTAATCAAATTTATTTGGATATATCTCGGGCAAAGCCTAAAAACACAATATTTTCGAAGTAAAAAGATCCCTAAGGAAGTGTAATGTTGTGAAAGATCTCATAGTTAATAAGAACTTTAAAATCCTATTAAATGATTATAAAACGTTTGGTTTTTGAAAATCCTGCTCATACACACACACAAATTCACACAGGGACCAGTTCGTGAGACTTATTTTGTTGTACTCAGTGGACCTTAAAATCTATATTTCAGTTCGAAAAAATAAAAAAATGAAAGCAAAATATATATACCTCCTGTCTTCTAGATTAATGCTGAATATGCCATCAACTCTCTGAAACAACATGTTATATCTCTCTGTTACTGAGTACAACTGGTGATGTATTCTCTATTTTTTGGAATCATTAATCTCTTCAAATATATAGCGGATATATAATCTATATCTATAGTCAATTTCAAATTTAAAAAAATAGATATTGAGTTTCGATGGCAAGGAGAGGGTTGTTCAAAATAATATAAACCCGCACCCCACCCTCGGGGCGCATAAAGAAATATGCCTCTAACCACCTCTAACCACCTCAAACCATCTCTGAACCCTATCGAAACATCAATATGGTAACTAAACTAACAAAGAGTGCCAAACGTGTTTATTCTTAAATTAGATATATACTATTTGAAGTCTTACTTTTGTGTATAGATTCATAAAATATTATTTATTTACTATTTCGATTTGTGAATTATATCAGTTAATGCAGCGGTCGGCAATCTATGGTCCACGGACCATTGGCAATCAATGAAAATATTTAGATGATCCATCAAAATATTTAAATGGGCCTCGAAGAAAAGGGATTAAAAAATTATTATTAATAACTATAATGGCCCTTTTCTTACATTTTATGAACATAAAAA
Source organism: Hermatobates lingyangjiaoensis (assembly GCA_026182355.1). NCBI lineage: Eukaryota > Metazoa > Arthropoda > Insecta > Hemiptera > Hermatobatidae > Hermatobates > Hermatobates lingyangjiaoensis. The sequence continues at coordinate 865,341 of JAPFBL010000154.1, forward strand.
GAGGCAAAAATTAACGAATCTGATCATAGATTAAAAATTTTAAAGCTACGTTTATTATTGTTATATATTTGAAAACGGAACGTTCACATCTCGAGTGTGAGACGCTGCAATATCAAAAACGAATGATAGTCCAGAGTTGTTGTTTCTGGATTTTTTCCAGATTCAAATAAAATAGCCACTGAGCTCATAATAAGTGAGAAAAAGTAAATGAATATTTAAAACACTTGTTTGGAAAAACTAAAGATAAGATAAATAATGAAAATAGTAATAATGCAGTTAATAGTGAGCTGATGATGCGCTGATAATCAGACTTATCAGAGCTTCCTCAGTCATCGTCAGACAGCATCAGAAAGAACATTCAAATATGTAGTAGGCAATAAAGAAGAACGAAAATATCAAGAAAATATCATTCAGACTACCTGAAATTTGAATTTGTTGAAAACTGCCACTACTATGGTGGTCCACTAAATAAAAAAAATGATACATTTAGTGGTCCATAAAGTTTTTAGGATTGCTGAATTAATGTAGGTTTAGAGATTTATAACAAGCTCTTAGAATGAAAAGTCATCCTGTCTTTGAACTACAGAAACCTATGTATTCATCCTTTTTAATATATTATTACTAAAAAAAAATAATAACAGAAACAGGTATAGACTTGAGAGCAGGAAGTAATAAATTTATTATTTATAATTTTTTTTTAATAAAAGGAAGTAAAAGAAAACATTGAGTAATAGAGTGAAGAGAATTTTATGCTAATATGAAAGTTGTTGAAGGCTATGCATTGATAGTATAGTAGATGACTGGCGCTTTTCAACCAGTGCAAATGGGGAAAGACTTTGGTCTTCCTGAAGTTGACAAATAAGTCCCTGAAGTAGGACCTTGTGTTAGAAAAACAACACCTTATATATGTAGAAGTCTTGTCATTTCATTGAAAAAAAAAATATTTTCCGTTTGTTTTTAAAAACCTGAGGTTTTTTTTTTAAATAGGTTAACTAGTTGCTCGTAAAACCTTACAAACAAGATATGACACCAGATTACTGACGTTTTATCATGTTTGAAATTACAGTTATCTCATAGAAGTACAGCAGTTGAAAAAATGACATTTCTATACCAAATTTTTTTTTTGTTAATAGCGTTTGATCCATTCTGTATTTTCTAGTATAGTGGTAATATACACGCAGAATAGCGTGTGATGTATCTTACATTTTTGAGTAAAGCTGGTTATCTATCATCTATTTTATTATACGGCGTGTAGATTAGTATCTGTTTTCTAGTATAATAGACAGCATAGCCTTATGATGCTGATGGACAGCATTTGATCTAGCCTGGTCTATTTTACCTAGTCAGTGTTGCCTGCCACAAGGCAAAGCTTGCAGCTAGTGCCAACATTATCAGTAATGACAAATACCGCCTATTTGTTTTTTTAGAAATAGAACACAAGCCAAGGCGAAGGATGGCTGGGGTGGTGACAAGGTGAAGTCTGACACAGCAGATAAGAGATAGGCCTGAGAGCCTGATTCTTTAATACCTTGTTTAAATATTTCCTTAGGATAAGATAGGAGGACTCTAGCTTCCCTCTCGCCTTCACTATAAATCATAGATAACACAACTCTTCCTTAGTATGCTTTTACTCAGTATTTTTTTTTTAAAATTAATATTAAAAACGGTTTTTTCTCCTTTTTTTGTATAATTAGAGTACGTAGTTTTTGATGTAACTCAATTGACCTGAAAATGAAAATATATGGCGTCAGTACTACAAAATTGAGATATGGTTCGATATACTAGAAATACAGGTTAAATCAAATGCAATCATCAGAATTAAGGCTATATCGTCCATTATACTAGAAAATAGAGACTAATCTAAACGCTGTACAATAAAATAGATGATAAATCACCAGCTTTACTCAAAAGTGGAAAATGCATCATACTCTATTCTGCGTGTATATTACCACTATACTAGAAAATACAGACTGCATCCAACACTCTTCAGTCTATTATACTAGAAAGCAGAGACTAGATCACCATACGATATTCTTCAGAATTGAATACATATAGATCCAATATACTAGAAAATACAGACTGTATCCAACGCTATTCAGTCTATTATACTAGAAAGCAGAGACTAGATCACCATACGATATTCTTCAGAATTGAATACATATAGATCCAATATACTAGAAAATACAGACTGTATCCAACGCTATTCAGTCTATTATACTAGAAAGCACGAACCTACGAAAAAACACCCACAACCAATAAGAAGTGTCCAAAGTAATACGCAACAGGGATTGGCTCGTCTTTTTCAATATTGGAAAATTAAGTAGGGACTGCGAGCCCTCACCTGGATTGAAGGCTGAGGCGACCAAGCAGACGGAGTGTGCTAAGGAGAAACGTGTTTAACGAAAAAACACCCACAACCAATAAGAAGTGTCCAAAGTAATACGCAACAGGGATTGGCTCGTCTTTTTCAATATCTAATCTGCCATTCAGCATATATATATTATGTATATATATATATATATATAAATGATAAACGAAATACGATCCAGAAGGACTGATAAAATTTAAAATAAACTGTGACACATAGAATGAAACGTAACAAAGGGCTCACTTTGCAATATTCTGACCGGTATGGCGGTCGAAATATTGCAATGTGAGTCCTATGTTACGTTTTTATCTATGTATCACAGTATATTATAAGTATAATATCTATAAGAATGTATAATATATATATAATTATAATATAAAAACTTCTATTCGAGTAAATACCACACAATTACGTATTGCACAGCTAAAGATATAAGAACTTATATTTTGAGAAAGTCAGTAATTATGTAATGGTAATACTGGCACTGTGAATGCTAGACTTTGCTGCTGGTCTCTGGCTGTGAATGCATACTAAGTATACTAAGCCAGCTCATGCTAAGTGTATACTATTAGTATACTAAGACTGAGTGTATTTCGGTTGGGCACAGACGAAGGGTGTTTGATAGCAAGACAGGTGAATAGTGTATCAGTTTGTTACAGGAAGCACTTATGAGACAGGTTCTGTATTAAGAGCAAGACTTGATTTTCTGGTCTGTTAACAGGCTTATCATTTCGGGGGGGAGGAGTTGTTACAAGGGCTTTAATTGGGTCGACTTCCGCTAATTAAACTGTCTACAAAGAAATGAAAGAATTTATCTCTAGTGGGTATAGAAGTGATAGGAGAGTATAGCTTGATATGTGTTTGCAGTAAAGGCCTTCCTGATACGTGTGGTATACCTTGCAGTCGAACATCAATTAAAAACTGCCCCCACAACCATTAACATTGCAAAAAACCATAATTATAGCTTTAGCAAGTCGCAAATAATAATCACTTATTATTCATAATACAATGTATTTATTACATTTAAATATATTATGTCTATTAGAAATAAACATTTTATGTTTATGCATAATTATGGCAATTACAATAATGTATTTCATAAGAGTTCAACATTTATGACAGTAAGATGAATTCGGAACTATATTATATTTTTCTATGAACACAAACTATGAAACTACATCTCTTTCTAACCCCTATTCTGCGTCTCTCTCTTTCAATATATATATCAATGATCAAAACACAATAAGAAATGGAAAAACAAGACTAAGATCTTTCAACCGTAACAAGCGGTCTTCGTCAGAGTCAAAAACCCTTGTTACGGTTGAAAGATCTTAGTCTTCTTTTCCTACTATAGTCTACTTTCCTCGTATTTCTTATTGTGGTTTGATCATTGATTGTTATTTCACGTGTTTATGTGAAATCTATATATATAAATCATCGACCGTTTGATAGAATAGGTGTGTTCTCTATCGGGATTAGGTCAACTTTCTAGGATAAAAAATGAAAATCTCGTTGCTGAGTTTCGGTTTTATTTAAACGCCTTTTCATAGCAGAAGTAAGAATTTGTTAACTAAGAAAATGAAATTTACATTATTTAAAGGAATACAATGTTTACCGGACAAAACCTTCGTCCGAAACGTCGGAAACGAGAGTTTTAATTTCTTATCCTAGAAAATTGTACCGAATCCGTTGTATAACGGTTGATATATTATTGAATTTGTTATATTATTGGGTTTATATAAATACAACTATGGGTTTATATTATATATATATATAATATATATATATATACTTTTTCATTGGAAATACGATCCAAAACGGACAAATATAGTTCAATATAGACAAAGAAACATAGAGAAATCAAATCATAGAGAAATCATAAAGACTGTAAGTGTGTTCTTTTGATTTCTCTATGTTTCTTTGTCTATATTGAACTATATATATATATATATATATATATATATATACCTGATAAACGAAAAATGGTCAGGCAGGACAGATACACTTAAAATAAGTGTATAATTGAGTTGACTGTCGTCCCCGTCAATTCACTTCTTCTCCTGAGGACGACCTCCATAACGGTTGAAATATTGAAAAGTGAGTCTTTGTTATGTTTCTTTTTTTGAATTGAACCTTTCTGTTTAAAAAATAAACTTAAAATCTGGCATTTTGAAAATGGAACGGATTATTTATATTAAATGCGAAAAAATGCTTTGTAATACGAGGAAACTGTGATATGTGCTGGGTCTGGCAACGAATAAAACTCGTAGTGCATGGTTCTACTGTATTCTATAAGATAAATATGTTATATGTAGCGTGACCAACATGATTAATGTTACCTATAGCAATATGAGTTTACCACTATCGACAGAGACATATTAGTAGAGTCGAAATAATCGTACAATTGTGTTGTTATAGCTGCTACGATAACATTAGCATTGTAACATTGCCTTATAGACCATGACCTTGAAATGCTACCTGATAACAACAAAATCGTTTCCCTTTTGTCAGACATACCTCATAGGGCTACGACAAACATTAAAAAACATACAATACATGTTGTCCTTAAACATAAACTTTAATACATTATACGAGCAATGAAGCTCAACTTTTTGAAGGTTATCTGGTCAAAAAATCAACTCTTTCATCACCAAATAAGCCAAAAAGAGTCCAGCAATATTGGTTATTGAAGTTTGACTGGTCTATAATAAGAGGTAAACGTGTTAAACAGAAACGTTTATTTCTAAGGCAATCAGTTATTATGTCGTATTTACTCATTGTAGGGTAAAAAGCTAATGAAATAGTTTCTCCATGTAGTCTCCAAGTGTTCGAAAAGAATTGTTTATACTATTAAATTTCTATATGTGGAGACTACTTCATTAGCTTTTTACCCTACAATAAATAAACGTTTATAGTAAACTAGCCTTTATATAACAACTAAATCAAGGAAAGTTCAATAAGGATAAGGAAACATAGAAAATTAAAAGCACACACTTACAGTTTCTAATTTTCGGTTTGAACTGTCTTCAGAAGAGATAAGAGAGACGAGACCAAGCGAGCTGGAACAGAGACTGTTAAATATCCAACCTATTTAAGTAAAGAAATACGAAAATTTATTAAAAAACTTAAAATAGATTGATGGCTTATTCTCTATTATGGCTTGTAATATACATATGTTTCTGTTTCTTGCAGCATAAATGAATTTATCAAAATTTTTCTAGTTTCGATATGCATGTAACATCTTCACGAGATGCCTAGAAACGTCTTAACCAGTTATACCTTATCCACAAACACAGTTCTAGTGAGCTTATGTGTTAATGATATTACTTGCTTTATACTATAATTATCAATTGTATAAAGTACATTGTATATTTTATGTAACAGTTGATAGTCGATATACAAGAGGGTTAGAGGTGGTTAGATGTGGTTAGAGGTTAGAGGTTAGAGATAACTCGTATTATATTACTAGCAAACGTTCCCGTCCCTGACAAGTACTTATTCAAAAAATCTGAGTATATTTCAAAATAAACATGTCTGTGTAGCTAGTATATCATGACTTCAAAGTTAATAGCTTCATCGTTGAATTTTCAATCCATTCAAAGCTTAGATTTTTAGTTAGAGATACACAAATCTACTGTCAAAGTTTCATCTCGCTATGTTTTATGGTGGCTGACTATACTGGTGACAAAATTTTGCAGAAAAATCGACAGACTAAAATTCTAAGGATAACGGTTTCTCTAATTAATGAAACGTAAAGAAAACTTGAAATGAGTCAGAACTAAGGAATGTACAGAGAAAACCCTTCTTTTATTAATATAGATATATTCGCACTACTGTCAGCGGCGAGCATGCAAGCCACTGAGCTACTCTGGGCCCATACCTTACTTTATTACCAGTGTTCATATTACGGAAATATTAAATGAAAACAAAATTTTTTTTTATATTTATATACAATACTTTGGACTATGTCATAGGCGATCACGCAAGCTACTGGCTACCCTGGCTCCAATTTTTGAATTAAATAATTTTTTTTTATTTAACATTATTCAGGTAATAAAAATAATAAAAATATAAATTATAATTTCGGCTCTCTGTCTCCACGGAAAATGGGTGAACAAACAAACAAACTCACGAACTTTATATATAGAGATTTAGCTAGTAGTAATTATTAATTTAAATTGTTATGAATATAATTAGTTTTTAAAAATATTTTTGCAATGAGAAATAATATTTTACTGTAACTAATTTCTAATTATTTTAAATTAGTTGCATTTATTGTAATAGAGCTTTAATTGCCTCCTATTGTAATGATTTAAAAATATTATATTCAATTTTAATTGAAAGTTATTTGGATATTGTTTTGACTTTCGGAAGTTATGTTTTGATTGTCATTTGTTTTAATGCGGCAACGGAAGGAAGGACTTGTAATTCATTTGTTTTAATGCAGATGTGATTTTAAATATGGCGTCATTTACTAGTCTCCTATGCTTCCACGCTTCCAAGCTGCGTTTCTTTAGTAAGTGCTGTCTTATTCCTTAAATTCTCTTCAAATTAATCATTTTATTTTATAATTTTTCAAAAGAAATTTCACATAGTATTGTAAACTACATCGTATCATTTACATTTATGATATAAAATTGCTGTTCAGTTTAGTTCCAATATACTGCTATTAAAAACGAAGTAAGTAACATTTCATTTGAATTTTATATATTACTTTTGAAATCATTTCCAGCAACAAAATAGATTTATTTCTATAAATTATATCATTGCAAGTTTGTTTACGTAACAACTATTCTTTTTGTAGTCTTTAACAATTATAACATATCCTTGCAATTCTGATTATTTAATTTAGTTTGCGGCATTGACACAATTACTTCTTTAGTTTGATTGTAACTGTGTAAAAAAAATAAAAAAATCTATATTTTAACTATTTAAACGTTCCCGTCTTTGTTCTAAGGTAATATTATAAAGACATATTCCTTTCATTAATGTTATTTTATGTTTTTAAACATATTTGATTGTGTATATATCTTGAATTGATGTTTTATTTATTTATGTCAAAAACTAAATGATTTTTTTTTTACTTTTACATGATTTTATTTTTCTAAATATACTCTCTGGGTATATATCTTGAATCATGTTAAGAATACTATATGAGGACGTTGGGCCGTATAAGAATCTGTTTCCTTGCCTTAATAAGAAGAAACAATAATTAAAATTATCCCTGTCAATCATGTTCAGTCAATTAATTTCAATAACTATTGCTATTATTTCTGAGTGACACAAAGGGTCACGGGTTGTCTAGTGCAGTGTTCCGTAAAGTGTGGGTCGCGACCTCGAATGGGGTCGCAAATTTTTTCATTGGAGTCGCGAAAAAAATAAGTTTATTGATATCATAATTAACATTAAACAAATTAAAGTAGTCATTGAACCTCTTAACTTTTTGCAAAACCTCACATGCGTCTCATCCATGCCTATAGATAGAAAATAAACTTGGTTTATTGCCTCAGAAAACAGTAAAATACGATAGAAATTTAATACTGAATTGTCGTTTTTTCGTTCATATTAAATTTATTGCACTATTTAGAAAACAATATAAAATAAAAACAAAAACAGATACATACATACAACTAAAATAGGAGTACATACATATTATATTTTATTTTCGAAAATCAAAACTTTAAATTTTGTATATATGTATGTATTGTATCAAACTTATGTAAAACAAAGTCAAAACAAAATATAATTTCCCCTAATTTTGAAGAAAAAACAGCTGATTTGGCTTCAGTTAAAACCTTGTACTAATTTCTTTCCCTTATTAGTTAGTTGTTATTATATTCTCTTTGAATGAAGTGCTAATTATTTGTAGTTTAAGTGTTGTTTAATGGTATTAGTAATTTGATTTTTTTTATTAGTAAATTAATAGTTCGTACTTCAATTTATTTTGCATTACTTTCCTGATTTTGGAAAAAAAAACCCTAACTATAGATAAATGGGTTGTGAAAACAAGTCGTTCAAAAACTAACGAAAATGATTGCAATGTAGATTCTGATATTGTAGTACCCAGTAAAGTTCGAAAAATATCGTCAGAGTTTAAATACTGTCCCTTCAAAGGACAGAAGGTCTAAAGAAGTGTCAGCATCTTCTAATGTGAAAGCAATGAAAAGATTATTTGATATTATGGCCTTACCAGAAAATATAAACAGGATTATATCAAATATGGATTCACTTACACTGTTATCAATGATGAACATCGTCCATTACGCGTAATATGTTTTTTTTTTAATTTTTATTTATTAAATATGACTTGAAATAATGTTAATTTTGATTTTTTTAATTTTTCAGTTTTAAGTTAATATTCGTTTTTTAATTTTTATTTATTAAATATGACTGTGAATTAATATTAATTTTTGTTTTCTTTTTTAAAATTTCAATTTTAAATTAATATTTTTTTTTATTTATTTTAAATATATTTGTTAATTAATATTATCGTTAGTTTTCTTTTAATTATATATTATATTACTTAAACCTATAGCTAAAATATGTTTTTGATTTTTAACTTTTTTCAAAAAAAGCTAATGGGGGTCGCATAATTTATTCAAGCTAAAAATGGTGTCGTGATCGAAAAAAGTTTGCGGAACCCTGGTCTAGTGCAAAATAAAGTCGGTAATGTCGGATTTGGAGTTGACTTGTCACCAAAACGAATGCCAATTAAGAAATACCTGTTAATTTATTTCCCTTTCAGAACAACTCTAGAAGGCGGAAGACTATGAATGTTGTATTTTTAAAAGAAACATCGACTTAAAGCGATGAAACAAAAAAAAAAGGAAAAAGTAGGCTTTTAAGGAATGACGGAGTGAATGAGACAATGACGTCATTGCTTTGTGTCCAACGTTTCCGTATTATTGTAGAAAACGAATAGACATGTGAGGGGAGTCGATTATACCACTCCTTTTCAAGGTCGGAGAGGGAAGAACGAAAACAAACATGTAGACACTGCTCTTGTCTCATTGACCTTTAACAGAAAAAACTCATTCCTCTTAATCAAACAAAAAATATATTCCACCAAAATAAATAATTCTTTATTATAATTATTTTACTGTTGCTTTTCTTTTTTAGTTTCTTGAGACATTTGAAACAAAGTGGTATTTGTTAAATATTTTATGCATATAAATCTTGTACAGTCTGCAAAAAATAACACTATAACCTCTAAATATAACACATGAAAAACATGAAACATGTCAATCAATGTATTTGAGGTGAGATTTAAACAGTGATATCATATAATAACACACACACACATACATACACACACATACAAACACACACACGCACACACACATACACACACACACACACACACACACACAATACATATATGTCTATATATATAAACTTTAACACATAGGAATGAACACAGAAAGACACTACAGGACTCACGTCGATATTTCGTTATGTAGTGTCTTTCTGTGTTCTTTCCTATGTGGTTAAAGTTTTCATTTTATTCGAAGTATACATACATATATATTATATATATATATATATATATATATAATATATATATATATATATATATACCATGATTAGCGAAAAACGGTCCGGCAGGACAGATAACGCTTAAAATAAACTTTGACACATAGACTGAAACATAACAAAGATTCACTTTTCAATATTTCGACCGTAATGGCGGTCGTCCTCAGTAGAAGAGGTAAATTGACGGAGGGACGACAGTCAACTAAAGAACTCACTGGATGAGGGCTAAAGCAGTCAACATATATATAAGCAGTCAATATATATATATATATATATATTATTTTTAAAAATATTGTGATTTATATATATATTTATATTTTGGTAGCAGTCCTTCCTGTATAAAACACAGGGTTGGAATTTAGACCATATTTAGTTGAAATTTGCTTTTTCATAAGTTTCTTGAGTGTCCTGAATAACGATGTTGTTACCGAATCCACAGAATTACCAATCGACAGGTGTTCGTTTAACAAGTCGATTGGTTTTGACGGCTTGAATTCGAATTCGGTTCGATCTCAGTAAGTGTTCTCGTTGTACATGCTCGGGACCAACGGTTTAACGTCCTTTCTGATGTACGACGTACTGAGATTTATTCTCCATTCGCTTGAATATATCGAAGGCCAGTGGGTATCGAACCCCGGACCTACCAGCTAAGAGGTGAACAAAGTAACCACTAAGCTAACCTAGTCTAGTCACCATAGTACAAAACAAGAGGCATTCGTGTCAGAGGTTTTATTGCCCTGACTAAAGATATCTAATAATAACACATCTAAGTATAAATATTATATTTCGATTTTTAGTATATTAATAAGTAGAATTCTTTAAATTGCATTGTTGCATGATGAAAAACAAAACGTGCACTTCAAAAAAGAAGTAATGGTACAGAGAAAGGATGAAATTGTTGTGAAGAGATATTGCACAAGATGATATTACATCAAGGTGGGGGAGGAACAGAATTCAAGGAATTCTCCGAAACAGATTCCTTTTTCTGGGAAAAACAATCCCAAGCTGTGATCAATTGAAAGCTTGTTCTCCCCCGTCATTGTTATCTTGTGTAATAACTAACAATCAAATACACCTTTCAAAATAAACTCTATTATAATGAAATCTTCTTGTCGTTTTCGATTTCATTTTTTTTTAATTCATTCTTATCAGCATAAGTGTTGATTATATTCAATGATGATGATGATGATGATGTATACTATTCGACTAAACATTCCTGAAGAACTGTCAAAACAACGCTATGAAACAATTGGATTGTAGGTAACAAAGTTAATGAAATAGTCTCCACTATTTCATTAACTTTTTTCAAGTTTTGAAACATTTTTGAAGTTCATTCCATACTTGAAGTTTTGAAATAGACTATATTTACTCGAGATCATTATCTTTACTTGAGCTTATGAAATAGATCAACTTTACTTGAGGTTTCGATTCTTAATTAAAAATTTGAAATAAATCATCTTAATTTTATTTTCTGAAATAAACCATATTTATTCGAGGCCCTTATATTTTAGGTTCGAATCTTCATTATCTTCCCTTATTCTTTTCTATAACCTTGTTATAACCTCTTTTGTTTTAATATTCATATATATATATATGAATTAAACACCACAATAAACAAATATATATTAGATACAATGCTCTAAGACCTTTCGTTACAACATCATCAGAGAGCTAAAGGAACTAAACAAAAAATATAATAACAAGTTAACCTGGTTGATTGAAGTCTTCAGGATTGCTGGCATCCCTGTCTGAATTCAATGTTCCTAAAATTGAAGGAGTCTTCATCTGCTTACTTATTATAACAAAACTTACTGCTTTGTTATTATATTTTTTGTTTAGTTCATTTAGCTCTCTGATGATGTTGCAACGAAAGGTCTTAGAGCATTTTATCTAATATATATTTGTTTATTGTAGTATTTAATTCATATATATATATATATATATATATATATATATATTATATATGATGTTCTAATTAATCAGGAGGTTCAGAGCATTTTCCAGTAGTGATTCACACCTTTGCTCAAATTTTCGGGTAACCGTCTTTCAGGAAAAAGG